>VYZP01062103.1:5548-22847 GCA_013400635.1 Hypocryptadius cinnamomeus | reverse complement strand
AGATTAAGGAAGCAAAACAGCTCTTCCTCCCTCAAATATGTTCCCTCCTTTACAGCAGAAACACTTCCATGAAAAACTATTGGGTTAAGAGTCTCAGAAAACCTGCAGGACAAAACTATCCTGCATGGGCAGCACATCCTGCGTGTCCTCCACATTCCTCACCTGTCTTTGACATAATCCATCCAGTGCTCCATTTCAGACTCTGAACTGGTCTTCTTTATCTGTCAAGAAGGAAAACAAGTATCATTCCCATACATCTTGGGCTATCTAAACATATATTTAAAAACCAGGGGGTTTTTTTAACAAATTTAAATCTTGTTTAAAACCCCCACCAAATAAAAAAATATAAACCACAAACAGAAATGGTCTTCTGTATACTGAGTCTTCAAACCATCGAAATTACCAAAATTATCTAGAACAACTCCAACCTATCTCCTTCATCCAGAGCACTGCCAGAACATCCATAATCATACTGTTAGATTTTAATAGTGCCACATTATCAGACCAAAACTAAAGCAGCCAGCATGGAAAAGAAATGGTAATTAATCATGATCCCAGTCAGGATATGTCCCAGTCAGGGTAACTGATACAGCAGCCCAGCTCAGGATAGCTCACACTGCAAACTTACACAGTCCAGCTGCCACAGAAAGGGTAGCACACCATCCTGCTGCAAGGATCTTCCAACACCTACCACAAGTCTAAACTCTTCCAGAGCTACAGAAGGTCTGTGTAATTACTCATATGTGCAATGAAAACCAGTAAAGAAAAGCATCAGAACTCTTTACTCACTAAATGGATTAGCTCCTTAGCAAGCTGGGCAATGGACATCTCAAAGTTAGTTCCAATGTTATAAATTTCACCTGGTTTCCCCTCCTTCAGGACAGTAAGGAATGCTTCTACCACATCAGTTGCATAAAGGAAATTCCTTCTCTGAAGTCCAGAACCATGAATACAGCTTAAGACAAGAAAAAGACAAAGTTTTTTAGTCCTCAAATAGACACATTCAATTTACTGGACTGTGTTTTTAGCAGTTTTGCTGTTACATGGGTGCCTGAAGGTACCTTAAGTAGCTGACATGCAAACAATCCTTGACTTTAAGGAAATCCTGCTATTAAAATGAGAGATTCAGAACTTTGTTATGTAATTATAATTTTACAAACTAGCACATATTTATAACTGCAATTACAGTTTCATAGCACAAATACTACAAAAAAATTTGAGTTACCTACCATTTTCTGTTCTGCTGCAACAAAGATATAAACTTTGGAATAACCTACAGAATTGAACAACAACAAAAAAAATTACTCCACTATTTTAGAAGCTATTATTCTACAAAGAATAAGGAACTTCAACAGTTATGAAGCATTAAGTATTTTAATAGGATCCTTTAAATACTTCTAAGTTTTATTAAATATAATGAAAGAATGTATCAAGCCTAGAAAATGCAAGGATTTTGGTTTGTAAGAGTACACACCTCTACTGTATTGTAAGCCTTATCTTTCTGGCTGTTACAAATGTAACAGTTTTTCAAAAATAAAAGAAATTTCCATTACTTTTGCACATGGCAGTGCATCACAGTCTAACTAGAAATAATATTACCAACAGTTCAGAACAAGGTTTAAACATCCAGCAAACTGCAGTAATTCTAGAAAGAAAGAGTTGTTCAAGTAATTAAATTTCGCAGAGAATCAACAGAGAATTTTAAGATAATGCAGATAAACACAGATCAAGTGACAGTGTGCTTACTGCACAAAGATTTACATTATGTTCATCCAAAAGCTTAGATCCATTCATAATGCCCCAGATACTTCAGAACAGTTACCCCCACTATTAAAGTCCTTAAACTGAAGCCATTAGAAAACTACTCAAATTACTTAAATTTAACTTTCTGCTCTAGAGACAGGAGCAGAATACTAGATAAAACTAAAGGTTCATATAGCCTAGTGCTGTATCTTTAGCAGTAACTACTATTTGGTATGCAAAGAAGAATATATGTAAGTCAAAAGTCAGCAAATACATCCCCTAATACACCCCCAACAATCATGCAACCTGTAGCAAGACACAAATCAATGAAAAATGTACTCTAAAAGCCATTGCTTATCCACCTGCAATAATGCAAGTGAAAATAAATTTATTTGGGAAAAAAACCCCACAAAAGGTGAAAAGCAATTTAAATTACAAACCAACTCCATAGAACTGTAAAATATAGCTACATTTTCCACCAGTTCCAAACTCCAGAGAGTACATGGGATGATTATTTTCATTTCAACAGTATATTTCCATTCACTAACCAAGCAGATTCAGGTATTGACTTAAAAAGGCAACTCCTTCTCACAAATAACTGTTTTAAATAGTTACCCTGCAAGGTTTGTATGAACACATGCACAGACAAGTCACTTTACACTGCTTCTCACCTTATATATGAACATTATAGCTCCATCTTACTTATTTTCTATGCAGGTTGGAACATCCCTTTCTATACCAGACATTGTATTCTCAGTTTACTTTTTGAACTGTTTCCCTTAGTTATTAAACACTCACAACTACAAAACATGATGTGAGTTAATGTAATTTGTAGGAGAACTCTGTCAAAATATCCTTTGAAAAATAGATAAACTACAAAACAAAGTTGCTGTCATAAAATTCATTTAAACTACTAGTTTAAACTTCAAAATTGAAGTTTTATCAACAACCAAAAAATATGTGTTCAGGGTAAGACACGTTAGTGCAAGCTCAAAATATATAATCACATTAATTGCAAGAGTGCTTTTTTCAAAGCACTCTTTCACACACTTTTTCATCCCATACAGATGAGAAAAAAGTAACATCACTGCAACCCTGAATTCTGGTACACTGAAGCTCACAGTAAAGCACAGTTTAACTTACTTTTTCTGGATACTGATGTGGTCCATAAACATTACTGCTCCGTGTGATGACAACTGGGAACTGGAGAATATTAAACATACACGTGATTACATACGAAAGCATATATCAGTAAAAATCTGTAACTTCCTGCTGATCAATAAACAAACCAACACATGCACAGTGATTACTCAAAAATCTGCAAGCCCTTACAAATGTTACTGAATTAAGCTCTCTGTATTTCTGTCAAACAGGCAAAAGCCTCCAGCCTTCTCAGCCTCTTAGGAGCACCACAGGTGACAAATGTTTAAAACCCCTCTTATCCTGGAATCACCACAGGACATTGCATATGTGTATCTGGTTGACTGAAGACTGGCTTACTCCTACTTATTCCCATAAGTTTCACAGGTCTTTAACATCCTGTTCTGGTTCACTTTATAGCAAAAACATCATATATCAAAAACAGAAGTCTAAAGTATCCAAAATACTAAATGTGTTTGCTTAAACAAATCTGACTAGCAGGTCTTTTTCCTTTTTTTTTTTATTTTAGCTATAAACCTAGTCTTGATACAATTTGAATTACGCATGTTCTACTTCTGTGTAATACTTTTGCACTTCCTGCAAGCTTAGCACTGGTTTTTAAATTCCTAATGTTCTCTTTGACCATATTATCAAAGCACATTTTTAGATATTACAGTTCAGATTTAAAAAACAAAACTTAAAAACACCTGATCTGTCCCCACTGTCTTGCAGTGTACCTTCACAACTTATTGGTGGAGATTCTCTAACATGTCCAGACTACAAGACCAACAATAAGGAAAGAGGTGGCACTGTGTGGACTAGTACTGATTTTTCTTTCATACTCTTACATACATAATACAGACACTTAATTACAGGCTTCAGAGTTTTTGAAGCTTCCAGGTACTTACTTGGTACCTTTCCCAGTAAGACTGAACAAAACACTCTGCAGCTGCTTTAGAGGAGGCATAGGGATTTGTCGGACGTTTTGGTGAGGATTCATCAAATTCCTAAAATGAAAAGAAAAATTTGCATTGCTCAATTTCTTTTGCCTAGATAAGCCTTAAAGTTACAAAATAAATAAAAATCCCTAAATATCCAAGCACATCAGTCTAACAAAGTCCCCTTACAACAGAAGGCCATAACAAAAGACAGCCTATTTACTGAACATAGGAGGCAGACAAACCACCAGCAGTAATATTTTTATACCTGTAACAGAGTTACTTCACAGCAGCAGGTCCTCGGATTTTTATCTTATTAAATAATCACTGTTGCTACAGAGAGGCTTAATATTTTTTTGGGATTCATATTGCCTCAGAGAGCAATTGGGCCACCACTAGCAAATTCACCTTTCAGTCCTAAACAAAAGGGGTCTTTTCTTAAATTCTTGTGTAACTTTATTTCTGTAAAAAATGTAGACTTGCAACCCAAAAGCTTCCAAAGCAAGGCTTCAACAATTCTGACCAGTTCCAGAACAGGTATCTTCCAGACTATCCTGACATTTTACTCTAGTTCTCAGTTGAAGAGATAAAAAAAACAAACCAAGAGAAGGAGGGATACTACCCAAGGTGCAACTGGTAACAATCACCTTAACATGATTAAAACACTTGCTGGTCTTGTCCAACCATTGCCTCTGAAATTAAATGTCCTTCCTCCCCTCAAAAAAAACTCTACAAGAAGTTCTAGTGTGATTCACAAAGAGAAGAAAAAACAGATTAAAGTTCTCTTTTCAAGGCCCAGAGACAGAAAAATTTAACTTGAAGGTAAAGTTCTCTTTTCAAGGCCCAGAGACAGAAAAATTTAACTTGAAGGTATCAGCCAAGCCACGGGTCTGCACACAAGAAAACATCATCCTTGGGTATTATAAAAGCCTACAGATGGAAGTTGTGTTGAAGGAACTGATAAAGACACTGTGATAATAAGAAGGCGCATGGAACTCTTCTGAAGTACCTTAATATTTCCAGGGACTACGGCAAAAGGCTCCTTGACTTTATTTATGCCTTTAAAAAGATGAACATGCATAATCTGCCTTTTTACGGAACTAAATTACATTTCCTGAATTAAGGTCAGGTATAAATTCTCAAAAATCAAAGAGGTGCGCATAACAAGAAACATCTGAATATTTATTGCAGTAATACAGGAATTGTTTTCTATTTGAACTGTCACTACCTACAGTTCTCTTAATATTTTAGCTAGACTATAAAGCAGTTCCCCTCCTGTTAAGCTGTGCACATTACTGAAGTCTCATGAATGCTCTAGGACAAAACCTGTACAATACACTCCTTTGACACTGTCTCTGAGGAGTAGTGACACCATTAATGACACAAGTCTCACTGCTTTAGACAATAAACATTCAATATAAAACAAGCTATGAAAAAAAAAAACAGGACAATTATGATACTCAGCTCTCTAGAAGCTACCAGTGCTTACTTAAAGTCAAACATTTACAGAGGCCAAGGAAAGTTAGGCTCAGCTTTGTTTTCACTATTAAAAGCAGGTAAACTAGAAAAATCCTCATGCATTTCCAAACTCACCTCATCAGTGCTACCCCCATATACTTCATCTGTACTAACATAGACAAACTTCTCCACATTGGCTTCATGTGCAGCAGCAACCAACACATTGGTGCCATAAACATTCACGTAGGTGAATTCCAGGGCATGCCAAAATGAAAGATCTACATTAAAAAATGCAGACAATTCTGATTAAATTTAGGCAAGACAGGGCTATAGGTTCCACTTGAAGGCTGCGATACAGACCTGTCAAGACAGCAAGGTCTTTGTTAAGTGAAGACACCTTCTACACTTACTTGAAGACAAAAATCCTTGTTCTCAACAAGAGGCTGGAATCATGAGCAAAGCTTGTTGGTTATGGATTTTTTAATCTAAAATAGCATTGGCTAAGTACAGTAAGAAAAGTGTCATTCAAAGACAGTTGCAAGATGCAGTAATATGGACACGTGACTAATAAGTCATCAGCAGCTGTTTTGATCTTTTGATCCTTACAAATGTTCCCCTGACCTAATGACTTTGTGCCTATCAAATCTGACAATTTCGAGAAGTATTTTCCTGGAGAATTCTTCGAGGATTTCTTCTAATGATGGATGGAGTATGGTGGGGATTGTTCTTACTAACAGTGACACTGAAAAGCAGCCATCTGAAATAGGCACTTTATAATTCATTCTCTCTTTTTAGCATGGAGACAAGATTCCAGTGGGACTCAAGCCTAATCCTTCAGCTTTCACACTGTTTTTACATGTGACATTGGAGCCAATTAAGTAAAAACTTCAGACTATGTACAAAGCCCCTCTCCACTGTCTTTATGACTCCCTCAGTACACTGTCAGCTACATGTCAGTCTAGACAGAATTTAAAAACGCAATGCAGACAAAAAGGTACATTACCATTTATGTGCAATGAAAACAAGACAACAGTCAGATGAAGAACTTTTTAAATCAAGGCTGTGAATGCCACTGAGTTAAAAAGGCCAGACAATCAGTCATGTGATTTGTAGAGACAAATTGGATCCTTGGTTTATATGAAGGGAAAAGACAAAAGGTATACTGGCATATATTTCAAGCAGGTATAGCCATGGAAAACAATACCAAAACATGCAGCAATGCTCACCTACATGTGTTTGGGCTGCAAAATGAAGGACTATATCTATTTTCTCAGTTTCAAAGAGCTGCTTTATAAAATCAGGTTCACAAATATCCCCCTAAACAGGAAAGGAAACAAAAAACAAAAAAAAGCAAATTATTTTTGATAGAAAATAGTCAGCTTCCCTTTATAGCAAGTGTCACATAAGAAACCATTACAGGATACAAACAGCACTATCAACTGAGTTCTGGGCCACTTATCAATGTCATGTCTAAAATAAGACCATACATAAAATTTCACCCATTTTTTAAAAAATCCTCAACCAAACTTATTTCAGAATTTATATTACTATTAACATTAGAAAAGCAATGTGTCCAAAAAGACACACAACGAAAGTACAGCATGGAGTTCCAACACTGAGGCTGAAATGCCAAGTTCCCAGAGCATGTAAGAGTTCCCAGTTCTGGCAAGCTGGTAGGGACATCTAGTGGCACAGCAAAAGGAGAAGCAGATTCCCATTAAGGGGGATTAGAGTATGTCTTGCAAGGGCTTTGCTGCTTGCTCTTTATTCTGGTGATTTTTTTTTTTATTTACTTTTTTTTTTTTTAAAAGAGACATTATTTTGAACTAAATGGCTACTGATTTTTTTTAAAACTGAAATTCAAGCTTAGTACATCTATGTTGAACAGCAACAGAAATTGTGATTAAAATGTATCTTTCATACAGCCCCTGAGTCAAATTTTCTAAACTTAGAGCTAAACTGCTCTACTTTCCAAAACAGACTTCCTTTCTACAGTACCACTAGAGAATATATCCTTCCTGCTGTCTCCTAAGGTCAGGACCAATGTTAGAGTTCTAATTATAAGGGTTGCACATTAGAAATTATCTTTTCCAGCACATTTTTTCCTGTCAGTGTAAACTGCTTGGTTGCATACCAGCTGGATGTTAAGCTGTGATCAACTGTCCCTAAAAACCAAAACAGAAACAAATAACTCAAACACATACCCCAAACAAAAAAACAAAAACAAAAACAAAAAAAAAAACCCAACAAAAAAATAAAAACCACACACAGTGAAAAGTAGGAATTATTTATACTGATGTAAGTTTTGTGACAAGAGATTCCTACCCTTGTTCAAAAGCAGAATAGCCACATCATTCTAGTTACTGTCCCCCTGCTTCACATAGGGATCTGCCTGTTTAAAGGGTGTCTTGTAGAACTCCAAGCTCTCCCCAGCAATTAAATGTTAATATCTCCTCAGGTAACAAGGCTTTTATAATGCATCCATACATTTCACATTGCACACTGGAAACAATCAAAGACCTCAGGAAAATAACCAAAAAGCCACTTTGGTCATGCTGAAACTGCACACACGTGCACATCTACATACAGACTGTCCCTTTCCTCTCATGCAACTTTATCCCAAAAGTTCAGATATAATCCCTTACTGAAATAAAGAGGTGGTTCACAAAAACCTAAACAACCATGGGGGTCACCAACAAGTCAGGGCAAGTTCAGCTTCCAGCCTGACCTGAATCTAAGAAAAAAGGCAAGTTTACATCTATTACCTCTGAGAAAGGTGCTGTTTTAGCAAACTGAACTATATGCATTTCTCAGATGTCCTGCAACCTTGGGCAAACCCCAAGACAGAGAGAGGAGCATCAGCACTGCCTTTAGTAGACAGAAGGAACCTCAGCATTCAAGCCCAGTGAGACCAAATGTTGATCTGAACAATAAATCAAAATCCATCTCCTGTCTGAAGACAAAACTGTGGAAGCAGTACACCAAAAATCTGTTAGAAGTCACATTTTGTGGAAGGGAAGCTTCTATCACCTGGATAAACTTGTAGTTTTCCTTCCCAGAGACGGTTTCAAGATTCTTCAAGCTTGCACAGTAGTCAAGCTAAAGAGAAATACCACACAACATCAGTAAGAGGGCTTCATGGAAGCAAAAAGGCTAACTCAAACCCAACCTAACCACTGGAAAGTCTCAGAATACAGTAAAAACTTATTTTAAAAAAATCTACTTCATAAGCAGATGTGAAGCTTTAAAAGCACAAACCTACAAAAGATACCTTAACTGCAAAAATTCTTAAACAGATATTTAGAGCTTGAAAAGTTTTGTTCTTTTTCTGAACAACAGCTGACTTTTTTTTTGCACAGGAACAAATGGAAAATCAAACAAAAATTAGTAACTAACAATAAGCCATATAAATTTCAACATATTATAGATAGCATTATAAATCATTTTAAACAGTTGTCCATATCAAGAAAGAAAACAAGGCATTACCTTATCCAGATTTATAATCAGATAGTTTGGATAGTTTTTCACAAGAGAGACCACTACATGTGAAGCACTGCAGGATAGAAGAAAAATCTATTTTACAATTATATACTGGATTTTAAGGTACGAAGAGATGACAAATTCCAAATAAATTCAGTAATATCAAAAGTTTTGGGGGAAGAAGGGGATATATTCAAGACAGATAAAAGACAAATTCAAAGATATTTTAACACGTCAACATTATTCCAATGTATATTCTATACATTATCCTAATATTTTCTATATGTAAGTGCATATGGTTAAGAAACTAAAAATCAGAACAAAAGTTCATCCTGCAATGAAAGAAATCAGCACGTCCCAGCCACATTTAAAAAGAAAACCCGTTATAGGCTATATTGAATTGCCATTGTAAAATACTTTTGCGCTCTAAAGCTTACATATTAGGTATCAGGGAGAACCAAACAGTGAACACTCCTAACCCACAACAGTGACCGCCTTCACTCACGTCTCTGACACTGCTGCTAGGTTCAAGTGACAAACAGACAACCAGGTGGCACTGCCAGGTCATGTGTACACGAAGCTTATTCTGAGAGTTCAGGTTAGTTCAGGGTTATTCACACACGGAAATTTAACCCTCTTTTAACCCTCTCACAGCTTCCACACACTGAGGGGCTCAAGTTTAAGACGGGCCAGACCCTGCTCTGACTCAAACTGAGCCCACAGCACCGGGGGTTGATACGGGAAACAGCAGCTGGCCCGAAGCCCTGCCACCTTCAACCCAAAGAATCCATTAGGCTGGAAAAGACCGGAGATCATCGAGTCCAACTTACGACCAAACACAAGGGTTAACCCCTTGTTAACCAGACCACGGCATTAAGCCCCATGTCCAGTCGTTTCCTGAACACCTGCAGGGACAGTAACTCCTGACCTCCCTGGGCAGTCCATTTCAATATCTAATCATCTTTTCTATTAATAATTTCTTTCTAGCGTCCACCCTAAACCTCTGCAGGCGCAGCTCAGACTATGTCCTCTCGTCCTGTCATGTGCTGCCTGGGAGATGAGGCTGAACCCCACCTGGCTACACCCCTCTTTCAGGGAGTTGAAGAGAGCGATAAGGTTGTTTTGCCTGGAGCCTCAGGCAAACCAATCCCAGTTCCCTCAGCCGCTCCTCATAAGGTTTGTGCTCCAGCTCCGCTACCCTCCTCTGGGCAGCCCCGTCCCGCCTGAGGCCGAGCACCGACTGCCAGCGCCGGCCGGTCCCTCCTTCACCTCCTCGCCGGCCGCAGGCGAAGGACGGCGGGGGCAGGCTGCCAGCTCGCTCCCCAGCACTTACCACCTCAGAACCCAGACAAGGGCGAGGCACCAGCGGCCCCTGAGTGAGCGCGGCCCCAGCCAGCGGCGCCGACGAACCGGCCCGGGATGGACAAAAGGGCGGCGGCACCGCGGGACCCCCGCCCGCCACGTCTCACCCGTGTCCCTGGGCAGGAGGCCGGCGGCCCGCTGCGGCCCCGCGGGGCTCACTCACATGAAGCCGGCGCCGCCCGTCACCAGGACCCGCTTCTCGAACAGCGGCGGCGCCGCGGGGCCCGCCCGCCCCGACATCGTCCGCGCTTTACGGCACCGGCCCCCTCACTCCCTTTCCCCCACGGCTGCGCGTGAGCGGCAGGGGCCCGTTGGTTTCACGGGCAGAGTCGCAGCGCCTGCAAGAGGCTCATTGAAAGATCGCCTTCCTCGCTCCCCGCGCGGCCCCAAGAGCGGAGCTGTCACCGTCTCGGAGGCCACCGACAGCGGGGCGGGCGCGCTGTATGAAAAGAGCCAATGCTTCGTCTCCGCATTCAGCGGCAACCGGTGGCCGTCTCTTTTACGACTCTGGTTCTCTCAACTTACGGCCGGACCCGGCAACGGGACACGTTGCGCAGGGGCGGGGCCTGCCGCTCGGTCACGCCCCCAGGGGCGAGCGCGCTCCCTCATTGGCTCTCTCGCCGCTCCTGCCCTCCCGCTCGCGCCCAACGCGGCGGGGGGCGTCACGTGACCCGGCGGGGGCAGCGCGGGCGGGGGAAGGCGGATCGCCGTGTCCGGCGGGGCCCGGGGATGCGGTGGCGGCTGCTGTGGCTGCTCAGCGCCGCCGCCGCCGCCGGCTGCTGGGGCCTCGCCGCGGGCAAGACGCTGCGGGGCGGCTTCGCCAGCGCCGCCGCCCGCCGGGAGCCGTGGCGGCCCGTGGCCAGCTTCCAGTTCTACGGTGGGTGTNNGGCGCCGCGGGTCTCGGAGGGGAGCGGAGCGGCGCCGCGGGTCTCGGAGGGGAGCGGAGCGGCGCCGCGGGTCTCGGAGGGGAGCGGAGCGGCGCCGCGGGTCTCGGAGGGGAGCGGAGCGGCGCCGCGGGTCTCGGAGGGGAGCGGAGCGGCGCCGCGGGTCTCGGAGGGGAGCGGAGCGGAGCGGCGCCGCGGGTCTCGCAGGGGAGCGGAGCGGCGCTGTGCCTCCCTTGGCGTCCCGCAGCCCGTGCGGACACTCTCGGCCGGGTGTCCGGGAGAGCAGAGGCGCTCTCACTGCGACACGCATCGCTCCTTCCCTCTCGGAACTCCCCCCTATGGCAGCGGCGCTTAACGTCGCTGTGTGGTCTTGGTGACACCGCGCATCAGGATGTAAATTTCTCACCTGGCTGTTCCCAATGGCTTTTCTTTCCCGTGTTAAAAACTCCTTGTTAGTAATAATTTCTGACTGTTAGTCAGTAATTACTTAGTAATAATTCCTGGCTGCTATCCTACTGAAAGAAAGTCCTAGCAGTGGCCCACTGTGCTTGCTGGAGAAGTTTTACTTCACAGAAAGAGATGCTTGTTACCATGACTAGTGCCGTGTCCAGCCAGGCTGTGCTGGTCAGCCTGCTTTTCCTATGTGCTCAGCATTTCAGTAGCTTAGGCTGTTTTGCTTTCCCGTTGAGCTTCGTGGCAGAACAGTTCTGCAGAGTGCTTCAAAATGTAACGGGAAGCAGGAAAACGTGACATAAGCAAAACAGAGTTGGAGCATGACCTTCCAGTACTGAATGAGGAATGATAGATAGGGTGGAGATGGCTTATGAAGTGACTTGCAAGCAGTTAATTAGCACTGTTCTAGAAGTTAACTGTACGAGTGCTCTAAATAGATCTGAAGGAAAAAAACTGCACTGTTTAATTCCGAGAAAAGACTGTCAAAATTGAAGATGAGCGGTGTAGGTGTTCAGATATAATTGTATAAATTAATACCGCATATCTGCATAGAAATACTTTTCTTCCTGTATGAATACCAACAACTGTTTTGAGCTTAGTGAAGTTTTCTTTAGAACCTTCTGTGAATATTTCAAAATCTTAGCAAAACTGTAGTTCATATAATGCTTTGCTGACTTTTCTTCACTAAATTCTACCTTTTAATTTAGGATACTCCTAGGTTAAAGAAGTCTATGGCAATATATGAAAGAAATTATGAAAACAAGTTTGAGGGTTGTGAATTACTCAGGCAAGATAAATTTTGTCAAACGAGCTAGTTCTAAAAGGGCTAAAATATTTCTGTGTGTCACGATGCAGCCTGTAGTGTCAGGACAAGGGGAAATGGTTTCAAACTGAAAAAAAAGTAGGTTTAGATTAGATATTAGGAAAAAATATTTACAGTGAGGGTGGTGAGGCACTGGAACAGGTTGCCTAGAGATGTTGTGGATGCCCCATCCCTGGAAGTTTTAAAAGACAGGTTTCTGCTTTGTGCAACCTGGTTTAGTGGAAAGTGTCCCTGTCCCCAGCAGGGGGGTTGGAAACTAAGTAGTCTTTCAAGTCCCTTCCAACCCAGGCCATTCTGCTATTCTGTGATTCTACAGGTAGCCTGACACATTAGAGAACACTTTTGAAGTTTGATTTTCTTTGCATCAATTTAACATCAATCTTTCATCTATGATTAACTATTTTAGCTCTAATCCATCCATAATGTGAAAGTCCATTCACATAAGTTCTTCTGGTGTTAGGCTTAAGAGCTACCTTGTGGTGCTCATTGTCATTCCACAGAGATCATAAAATACTAGACTTTGAACAAGGTATTGAGACTGTTGAAGCACTGTCTTTAACTTGGAAACAATAAAATTTGGGGTGGGAAGGAGGAAGGGAAAAAACATTATCTGGAAGTCTGCTGTAAAAAAGAGGGGGGAGGGAAGGCTGTTTGTGGTAGAGAAGGTTAATGACACTGATGCTGTAGTTAAGGTTTGTTTAAGTATCATCGTAGATAATTGTGCATTCACTGGTTTCTTAATGAGAGACATAGAAATTGTTTCTGAAAGACCATAAATCATTCTAGCAGGAAGTAGTGGTAAAAAATTAAGGATAATATGAAGGTGTATTGCAGCTACGTGCAAGAAAAATCAGTGCCACACTGTTTGCTTGTAACTGACATCAAGACAGAATAGTTTATTTTGTTTTTTAAATATTAAGGTGACCATGCTGTTCTGTGTGTCAGAATCAAGAACGTAGCGGTAGCTGTGGCAAAATCAGCTAGACTTCACCTCTTTCAAGCACAGGAATGGCAGAAGCTGGAGAACAGTGTCCAAGATCACAGCTGTTCAGAGAAGTTCTCTAAAGCTCAGCTGACAAGTGAGTTACTGTGTTTTTTTCTCCTTACAGCGTTACTATGTATTTAGAACTCTGTTAAGTTATCTATGTGTTTAGAACTCTGTTAAGTTATCTATGTGTTTAGAATATTCATTTCAGTGAATTTGGGCTTTGCATCAACTAGGACTTTGGTCTTCTACAATTAAAAATACTACAAAGAAATAAGATTTCTTTCTTTGTATCACTTCAGAAGAATTTGTTGTGCTGCTGGAAAATGAAATCCATGACAAACAATGGCTTTAGTGGAAACAGCCAAACTTTATGACCAGTTCCAGTTCATGCTTTCACATGTTCACAAGTCAGAGAGGGTACATACTTGGCTGAAGTTTTCATTTAGTCATTCAGTACAGAGAATTTTTTTCAGCTCTGCTTGGAGTAAATGTCTTTCTTTTTGTTTGGGTTTTTTTTTTTCCTAATCTCAAATTTTCCATAAAATAGATTATCTTGAGTATGAGAGAGAATTTACAAAGAATACCCTTGTATTAAGAAACTGAAGAACTAAAGAATCTGAATGTTTGGGACAGTCAGATGTTTGACTTGTTTGAGTTTGAATTGTGACTTTCATTGCAGTGGGATGAAAAACAAACTAGAGGCAAAGTGATGGAGCCTGCTGCAGTTGCCTCTAAACTTGTGAAGCAACTGCTTGTGAGGTGGGAGTGTGTAGCCCAAGTACAAAGTAAAAGGGTAATTTTGTACATGTAAACCTACTCTTTCACTACTTCATGATAAGCCTTTATTCCCTGCAAAAATCAATCTGCATCATGCTACCTTACTTTATAACTTTCCTCTATTGCAACTTAATGCTATTTCACCCTTTACTTTTATAACTTGATATTTATTACTGAATCTCACATTCAGCTGTTTTTAATGTTTGAGCTAAGAGTTATACCAGTATAGAATATGTAGATTGTCTTTTTGTCTCTTGTTTACAAGGGAACGTTTCTCACATATCAGGAGGCTCCCATTCTCCAGTTCCATGGATATGGCATTTTTCAAAGTGGAGAAAACAAAAATAAAATTATATTTTCATGATAGCATGACAGATTTGTGCTTCGATGTATAAAACATGTTAGAAAAATTTTAATACAGTATCAAAGATGAGCTAATCAGGATAAAGCTTAACTTGAGTGTCCATCTAAATGTGAAAGAACAGTAAAACACTGAAGCATTGAGTTATGTAACTAGAAGACAAACAGACTGAAATAATAATTTTTGCCCTATTTGTTTATCATAACGATACTTAAAATACAAATTTTCCTGTAAGCAGTTAAATTAGTGTTAGACTTTTCATTCAAATGTGTTTTAAGTGACTTAAGCTTCTCTTTTAAATACATTTCCTTTGTGCAGTCAGAATCCCAAGAGTAACAGATTGATCATGTAACATTTGTTGTAATGAAACCTTATACAGATGTCACTTGTAGAGATGTGGTTTCCTTACCCTTCATCAGAGCTGGACAAAAGTGCTGCTGGAATAACTAGCAGTTGATCTGTCTTTCCTGACTTGTCCCAGCAGTGTGCTCACTATTCTCTGCTCCGTTAGGAGTTGTATGACCACTGGGTGAGTTGGATTTCTTTGCTGATCTTGGGCAAAATGAGTTGCTTTTCTACCTCTGAATCAGTTTACAGATTTGACAGGGAACTGATTAAACACACTCCGTGTGATCCCTCACTCTTGGTGCAAATAACACAGTGTCAGAGCTCAGCTGAGAGGTGACATGGGGAGTTAAGCCACTCTTGTCAGCCACAGTTTGTCCCTCATTTGGATTAAGCACCATATGCAATACTGGTTTGTGTGTCATCCAAATCTGTACCTCATGACAGTTGCTGCAAGGACACATACACTACAATTCTTCCTGGATTCTAATGTTGCTCAGTTCATACCTTAAGAGAACAGAAAATAACTTCTTGTAGTTTAAATATGTTTTTTGGAATTACTTTGAAGTTTTTCACAGGTAGGCTTCAAGTTAGAAACTTGTTCTAAGTTTTGTCTACAAAATATTTAGGGAAAATGTGGTTGTGTGTTTGCAGCTCCTATTTAGAAAGGCCTTTCACAAAAAAAAACATGTTTTGTGGATTTTTTATGAAATTTCTCTTCATCCTTAGCCATTGTCATCTTTATCTATTAAGGTGAATTATTCTGTTATTGTTATTTCTCCTGCAGAAAAATGATGGAGCTGATTAGCACTCAAATTCAGTAGCCAGTGTGGCAGTGCTTTTGTTTCTTGCAGTTCAGCCAAACAGAGAGAGCCACGGGTTTCATTTGCATCAAGAGTTTGTTTTGAAGAGACTGTGCGTGGTTAACTGTTGTTTTTAGGCAAAAATAGTGATAAGGCAGCAAGAAGATGAAACATGAGTATCTTACGTAGTCACTTTTGACTGTAATCTGATTTGAATGTGTGGTTTGATTACATGATGGTTTCAGATCATAGCTGTCAATTGAAATTCAGTATGTTACAGTTTGGGGAAGATCCTGTTAAATAATACTGATTTGCACCTTTAAAGCATGCATGGTGTTGTTTACTGAGCTCACGTGCAGCTGTTCCTGTTTGGTGCTCTAAATCTCTTCAAAAGCTAAGTCAGATTTCACAAAGGCATTTTTCATGCTGCAGAAGTACCTGGTGGGTAGTACAGAATAGCTAATCCTGTCAGTACAGTACTAGAGGATGGAAAAGGACATACTTTGCACTTTCTGGCTTCTAGAAGGAGGGAGCCCTCCCAGCAGAGCTAAAAGATGGGATGCAGTATCCTCACCAGCCCTTGCCCACACCTACTTGAAACAAAAGCTGAAGTTGGAGGTGGTCTCTAGTGTTGTGGATAGCTTTCAAAACTCAGTATATTTTCTACTGTGTGTAGTTTATAACCTATATATGATGCTGTGGATTTAAGTTTTATCTTCATTCAAACATGTGTTTTCTAAAACCAAACTAATCAAGTATTTACTCCTATTTTTGTTTTTTTTGCTTTCTTCCAAAGTGACTGTGAACCACACAGAGCAAAATCTGACAGTGTCCCAGATTCCTTATCCGGAAACATGGTATGTGTTTTATGTAGACAAGTTTACCTGCGAAGAGAATTATTCTGAATCCGAGGATGTTCAGTTTGAAATGGTCTTACTAAATCCAGATGCAGAAGGGAATCCATTAGATCACTTTAGCGCAGGGGAATCTGGTAAGATTTTTTTTCTTAAAATTAGATTTGTAAGTTAAGGATCTGATTACTCAAATCAGTACTTACTGTGCTTGGAAGAGTATGGGGAATGGATAGCAGAGCCTTTTATATTTCATATTCTGTTTTCGTACAAAGAGTAAACTTGAGTTCATTTTCTGTCATCACAGAAAAATAATTTCCTTTCCCTTGACTGACTTTCCAAAACTTGCCTAACTAGAAATGTAGGTGTACAAGGAAAGTCAGTGTTAAAATCTTTGCTGATAGGTATTTTGCACTTGTTGAAATTGTAATCTTCCACTTGAATGTAAACTTCATGCCTGATTTTAATTAATTAGTGAAATTCCTTAAATGTGTGAAACTTGATTCTGTGCAGCAGGAGTACATGCGTGGTAAAACATTTTGCCAGTACAATTTCAGTTCAGTATTTAGATCTTTATAAGTGTCTTAGTCACAGGCTGTAAATGAGTTTTGTCAGGCCTGATTTCGTTATAATTAAGAAATGTATTTTTAAATCTTTAAACATCCAAAGAAAAGCTCAAGACAGCAGCTAAAGAAATGCCTACATAAAATTGTATGCTTTGGACAATCCAGCCTAATGTATTCTTGATTGCAGTGAGTAGCATCACTGCTCTGGCAGGCCTCATCTGCATGTCACTCACCTGGGTCTGTTGTGAGGAAAGGGCTCTGTAGGCTTAGTCTTCCTTCCTATGCAGAGTGAACCTGAATATACCAAGGATGAGCCTAATTGCTGTG
>VYZP01062102.1:0-15788 GCA_013400635.1 Hypocryptadius cinnamomeus | reverse complement strand
TATATACACATCTATTTGCATATATATTGTGTATATATCATAATTATTGAAGGTAAATGACACAAAAATTGTATATATAAAATTTTAATTATACTTACATATATTAGTATAAATAAAATTAGATAAGGAGCTGCATTCTTTCAAATTCTTCTGACTCCTTAAAACACCAAAGCTAGTTGTTCCAGCTGCAGCATACCGTATTTTGGACTTGTGTCCAAATAAATAGAAAACTGGTAACGTGTTTTCTGTATTTTCCTTAAAAGGTAGAATGCATAACAGGTTTATCACTTCTTTGTAGTTGTATGACTTCTCCTTTCTTGCAACAGTGGAATAAACCCCTCACGAACGGAATTACTGTAGTCTGACTTCATTTCACATTTTAAACCACAGCTTCACATTATTCCAGACACTACATGCATATCTTAAGTACAGTGAGTGTGTTACATTCAAAGTAATCCATCTTGCACATTGGAACACATTAAGGAAGAATATGAGTCCAACTCCAAGATTTCTTTGTACTTAATTTCAAGTTCAACTGCTACAAGTAAGTGGAAGAAAAAAGGCAGCTAAACAAGAGTAGCAGCAGGAGGGCAAACCTCCAGCAGACAGCCCTGAGAGCCAAGAACTTTCAACGGGGCAGACTGCAAACACCGAGGGTGGCAACAACCCATGGTGAGGCACAGAGTAAATCTGAATGGGCTGATGCAGAACTCGATATTCACAACCTCATCAGGAGTAAGCTACCTCAGCCAACAGGGAAGTCAAAATCCACACACCTTCCAGACAGAAGGGCCACCAGCACCCTCATGATAGCCTACACAGGGGCACATGATGGATGCAGCTTTCTCTGGAGTTCCCCCAGTTAAATTTCATTTAGGCTTACACTCAGTTATGTGCAGCAACAGCCAAGATACACATTTCATTTCTATGGAACTGTACTTTTGCTCACCACAGCAACTGTCAAGAGACTTAACTAATGCTATGATTAACCTTTTAATTAAGATCTGTTAGGGGAAAAGAAAATAAAATCAAATACAGACAAGTTAAAAACTTAACCAACCAGGGGAAAAAATTATTAAACTGTAAAAGACAAAATAGAGGAATTTCAAAACCTATTGGATGCAGTATAATTTGGCAGAGGTAGTAAAGCTTATAAATTAATACTGAGCACAGTATTAAAAGAAGTAAACTAGTGAGGTAGATAATTTCTACCTTTCTGGTATCTACCTACTGTGCAATATTTATTACCCCTTCTCATTAACAAGCTTATTCTGAAACATACCTGTTCCAAAAGTTCCTTATATGTTATTTTGTCTTTGGTATTTGTTACAGGACTGTCATAAATAATGGCAATTTGGTCTCCTCGTCCATTCTCAACATGACGATCTACAGCGTTGTAACAGATATTCAGCTCTCCACCTACAAACCTACAAAAAAAGTATGAAGTATGTAATAGCCAGCCTTCCAAACTAAGGAAGTTTTTGTGGTTTTTTTTGGTCAATTTGTGTTTTTCTTTTAAGGAATGTGAGCATTCAATTAAAACATAGTTGTCAAAACATTATACTCACTTCAGGAAGTTCTTTTTTATTCTGTAACCTCATGATTGACTCAACAAGCTAAATACAACTATTAGTGAAAATAGAGATGTTAAAGTACTGTATCTTAACTGACTTAATTAAGAACCTGCTAAACTTGGTCTTTGTTTAACTTACTTTGCATTAATCATTCTGATTTTATATGTATGGTATAGCAGAAAAAGTATAAATTCACATAAATTAATTTGACATTATGAAAACATGCTATTATCCTACTTCGTACTGGCGCACACACACACCCTTTTCAAGGAGAACAGGTTCAGGACTCAAAATAGTCTTATTCACCTCTTGGCAATAACAGTTAAACATACAAGCACCTGTAGCTAAGTGAAAGGGATCCCAAGATATAAGATCATATGATTATCATGCATTTGACAACACTCTTTTATATCAGTGACTCAAAATTTTCTGTAAATTTATATGAGTCATAGCCTCTTCAATAGTTAGGCATTTACAGAGAACTCTTATCTTCCAATTAAAGAAAAAACATTTCACAAACTGAGGTTTCACTTTTCTAGTCATTTTACATAGAAAAAGAAAATTCAAGTGCAGCATAAGCCTCAAAGTACAAAAATACAGAAGGTACCAGATACAAAGACAATTCTATTTACTGGAAGATGACACAGCACCTAAAAGTTGAAGTTCACACTAAATCATGCCCTTTTTGTTTGTTTTTCTATCTGCATGTATATCTGTGCAGCAAAAATAGCAATATACAAAAAACACACAGCTGAGAGTTTCCAAAAGGTTCTATGGGGACAACTGTACAGAGGTAACATATTATTATAATGCAATTAGAAATAACAGATGGCCTAAAGTAACCTACTACTAGTTTTAAAAAAGTATTTCCTTCACTTCTCATGTTTAGTAAAGGACTGCTCTAAATTAGGATATTTTATATATTACTTTTATATCCATAAACACATGCTATGGGATAGTCTTTATTGTCTAAAAACGGCAATTACAAAATTAAAACCAGTTATGATGTTTAGGATGCAGTTATCTAACTGAAACTCCTTTACAATGCCATTAATAAGGAGAAAGCGGGGGACTATCAAAGTCACAAACCATTCTTTACAAGAGTCTACAAAACCCTTCCCCTAAAAGGAAAACAACATGAACAATAAAGGATCTGGAATTGTTTCACATAATACAGAGAAACTCTGCATTACTGTCACAAAAGTTGTGTAAGATTCAGATTTTTCTACCAAATCATGGTAGGATGACATTAACAAGGGAACACATTACCTGGGCCATGCATATTCACTTTAAATTGTCAAAACATAAGCAGGCATGAGAGCTTTGGATCTTCTAAAGATACATGGCAACATCAACATGAATTTTTAGCAATCACTTACAATCAAGTGTGTGAAAGAGCTATAACTGTATGTTTAATCAAAAACCTAACTATCTGGAAGGTGTGATGTGAGCTTTGTTACCCTGTTGAGAAGGAAAGAGGTTCTGATAGGATCCAAAAAGCAGACATGCACTTTTTTACATTAAATGAGAATAGAAGCTGGATAAAATGTTAGACAATATCAGATAATTTGAGATATTATTCTGTAAATTGACCCTGACACAGTTTTAAAAGTGTAAGTAACATCTGAATAGAAATCTGGGCAACATTTCCAAAATTCAAAGGGGATTATATATTGCACATATGTCTTAGCATCAGAGGAAAAACATATGTTGCAAAATTGCCCTCTGCCTGCACATGTTAGAGAAAACTGTTTCCACATTCCTAAATAAATACTTGTTTTAACCCTTTTAACTGGCATTCCACAAGATTCCAAAATAATCTGTTCAAGTGTTTCACCAACTTCAGCAGCAAAAAAAATTTTCTCTCTAACATCTAAACACTACGTTTCCCATGTTGCAACTGAAGACAGTTTTGACCTGCTCAAAGCCAACTCAAGGAAGTTTTTCATACAACTTCTTCACCAAATTCTATGTGGTTTAAAACCTAGGTCTCCATTTTGGCTTTTAGATCAAACAATTTCAATTCCTTTATCCGTTTCTTGAGCAACCATGCTTCATAGCTCTTATTATTTTTCATGTAGGTAAAAACAGATGTTTTGTGCTGTATCAGCCACTGATGCAGTTTAGAACAGTACCTGGGATTACAGCTTCAAAAAACAAGTCAGGGGATGGTGACACTGATCATCTATTTTCTGGAAATCATTTTGCATTCCACTGACATAATACTGGTATTTCCAATGGCAGAGAGTGAAGAAAACACACTGGGGCATGTTGCAAGTTTCTTTCATGTTCTTACTTTATTTAGAGAGGAAGAATTGCCTTATGCCTACATTCTAAATACAGTAACAGCCTCCTTCAACTTCTTCAACTGAAGTAGATTACACTGGAAAATATATGAAAAGCATCTGCTTCTGTACATCTCAGGTTTTGCAACCAAAAGCAAAGGCATTGAAAAAAAATGGTATTTCCAATTGATCTGATAAAATATCTCTGAAAGAGGAAACAAATTCTAACTCAAGATGCACGTACATGAACTTCTTAATACTATTTTTCAGGTCCCCATAAACAGCTCTCAAGGTAAACCTCTGACCCAGAACTCCATTTTTACCCTGTTAAGCCATCAACCTGTTTTTGCTTGGACGCCTGGTCTCTTTCTCAGCTGAGTTCCATTGTCTGTTTTCTTTTCAGCCTGTCCTCTGAAGAGAAAACTCTTCTATGTTCTTTCTCTCTTATATTCAAAGAACTTGCCCATCTGTCACCCTGCTGAGCACACTGACTGCTGGTAACCATTTGGGATTTCAGAGGCATTAAAGTACATCTTTGAAGTACATCTCTATCATATACAGCCTGTTACCATTTAAAGTGAACTTAAAAAAAAGAAACTGCATGTCGCACATTAAGACATTTGTTTATACAAATTTGAATTGCTTAAAGTTTTTATTATCCACAGAACAACAGGTACCTGGCACACAAACAACTACAGCCCGATGTTGAGTCTTCAGACTCGCATCTTTGTGTAATGCCACAGAATCACAAACTGGCTTGAGGTTGGAAGGGACCTCTGGAGGGCACCTGCTCAGACAGGTCTGTGGCATCCCACCCTTAAGGGGAAGGCAGAATCTAAGATTCATAAATGCTCATGGTCAAAAAGAATTACAAAAGTCAGTGGGCCTGTAAAAACTTACTAAGTTTTATTAGTAAATTCCACACATTTTGTATGGAAATCTGTTTAAGTTAGTCCCTGATACCCTATAGTGCCTATACCCTAATATGGCAGTGGGTTTTGGATAAAGGCAGGATGCAAAGTAAAAGAGAGAGATGAAATAAAGAGGGGAAGAGAGAAAGAAAACAAAAAAGAAAGAAAAGGAGATCACCAGTCCTGGCTCCGGTGTTGATCTAGCTCATCAGCTGGATGATCTATCCAGAGACCTGAGGCACACAGGCACCTGAGCTTTGTGGGGGACCATTCTACAGAAAAGTTGCTTGTTTTCTATGCAAATTAGTTATCATGCATGATCCATTCTTCTAGACCTTTCTGAAAATAGGTCAGAGGTCTTCAGTAGTCTTCAATGGCCCTGATCCCTCCACAGTCCATGTTCATTTCTCAAGCTTCTTCCTGCCCTGTACCATGTTGTGCTTATCTCCAGGAGCAAGAACAAGGACATTTATCCCAGAGAAGTGCTGCCCTGCCTCTGTATGGCGCCCTTCTCCAGCCACAGCCTGCTCTTTCTCAGTATTATTATTACCAACAATCCTTGGGCGGCTCCACAGATAGCTGGCTATGGGTGTTCGAGACATACACATTACCCCACTTATCTTCTATGCTTCCACAAGGTCAGCCTGGAGACAGTAGACCAGCACCATGTCCAGATGACATTTTAATATTTCCAAGGATGGAGGTACCACAACCAGCTCTGTGCCAGTGCTCAGTCACCCTCACATTAAAAAAGGGAACATGACTGTTTTAGTTTGTGCTCATTGCTTCTGGTCCTGTCACTGGACACCACTGAAAAGAGTCTGGCTCTGTCTCCTGTAAAACCTCCCTTCAAGTATTTGCCCACATTAACATGAAAATTTCGGTTTCTGCATCCAGAGAGGAGGAAAGATGCAAGTTTGAAAGTGAGGATAGAAAAGAGCTTGGAAGACAAGTCTGACTTCAGACAATGAAACGTCCATTTTTCCCCTCTCATAAGGTGAAATAACTTCCACCTGAGAAGTAATGCTTTACAAATGCCTAACTTTGTTACTTTAAACAAACAAGCTTATCCTGCTCAGCAAATCAAACCACACTTGTTTGACAGAATCTGATAGCAAAACTACGTTCATTTGCATGTATAATATTCTCATTCCTTAGTCCTTAAAAAGTAACCACTGTACTGATTTCATTATACTGTTTGGGAATGCCACAGTCAATGAGCTTTACCAGCCTTTAATCACAGGTTCACAGAATCAATTAGGTTGGAAAAGACCTTAAGATCATCAAGTCCAACCATTAAACACAGCACTGCCAAGTCCACCACTACACCTTGTCTGTACATCTACCCATATGTACCATATCTACACAACTTTTATATACCTCCAGGTTTAGTAGTTCCATCAGGGAAGCCTGTTCTAATGCTTGAGAACCTTTCTAGTAAGGACATTTTTTCATGATATGCGATAATCCTAATATCTAAACCTCCCCTGGTGCAACTTGAGGCCATTCCCTCTTAAGGTCCTATCTTGTTACTTGGGAGAAGAGGCTGACCCCCACCTGGCTACATCCTCCTTTTACGTAGTTATAGAGAGTAATAAGGCCTCCCCTGAGCTTTCTTTTCTCCAGGCTGTACAACCCCAGCGCCCTCAGCAGCTCCTCACAGGACTTGTTCTCTACACTCTTGTCTAGACCCTAATTAGCAGGCAATCCTACCTGGACTTTCTGAATAGCACCATGACCTTAAGATCAAAGTCTCAAGGACCCTATCTATCCACTGTTACACAGTCCATTATGGCTGAGTGTTACTTCTACTTTAGCTTTAGACATAAATTTTTACTACTAGAGGTGTCAAGCAATGATATCAGGCGCCAATAAGAAACCCAGCTCCACTCCACTGGCTCTATATATTTTAATTTGCACAGATTTGAGAATTATTAATACTTTTAACTGTATTTTTAGAATTATTAGCATTTTTAATCAAAAACAAAGCAGAAAAATACAAAAAGAGCAAAGGACATTGATGTACTAAACAAAGATGACTCTTATCCTACATTGCCTTTTATATTCGGCATCAGCTTCTTCTTGAGAAAAGACTCAAGAGCATGATGTAAACTTGCTTAAAAAGAGGCAAAGGTGCCTCTTGGGCACACAAAATTTTAACATTACCTTTGAGAAAGTATTGAAAATCCTATCTAGTAATTTATAAGAAGGATATCATGTTCTGTCGTAGGATAGTTCACCATTCACTGATAAAGATACATATATTACAATGCCAATGCCTTTGCCAAACATTACCTTAACCACAACATCTAAATTACAACCTCCTTAGACAGTATCTGAGATTAAACAATCCCGAAAGCCACATTTTTTATATACCTGTGTTTTCATACGCCTGACTTCCCTGGCATTTGAAGCCGGGTTTCCCATGTTCACGACAGCCTGTTGCGAATTCAGACTCAAGAAGGGTGGGATGGGGAGCACCAGGCGCACCCATCCACATCATTCAGCCACACACGGATTCACACGGGCACATGTCACACTTGCCAGAGTGCACGCTAACATGCCCTCACCCCAACAGGCTCATCCATGCTGCTTTTAATCATTAACCAGGTGTAATCATTTCAAACTCCTTCAAGCTCCGCAGCCGTCTCCTCCAACAGCGACGGCACACCGACAATCCCAGAAAGATGCTGGGATAGTTCTGTGGTGAGCACATGACCCCCAACCCAGCACCCCGCAGCCCCTGGGCAGGCAGTTCCCTCTCCCCGCTACAGCCGAGCTGAGCCCCCCGGCCCCGGCCGTGCCCCGCCTCCGCACGGCACCGGGGCACTCGGGCACTCACCAGGAGGCGCTCCCCAGGCTGTCCCTCTCCAGGGTCCGGACCCAGGGCTTGTACCACTGGATCTGCTCGGCGAGTTCTCCCCAGACCTTCTCGGGCTCCGCCAGGCAGGACCGAAAAACTTCCTCGTACTTGCCCAGCGCCCGGGAGGAGGCGGCGCGGCCGCCGGGCGGCNCCGCGCCCCGGCCCTGCCCCCGGGTGCCACCGCCCCTCGGAGCTTCCGGGAAGCGGCTGGAGCGGGCACCGAGGGTCGCTGGTGCTTCGGCCGCGGCCGCGCTGGGCCGGGCCGGGCCGGGGAGTCTGGACCCGTCAGCGCTTGGCAGCGACCAAAGGCGGCGGAGAGACTGGAAAAGGAGACCGACACCTCAGAGTATTTGTGACTTACAGGTCTGCGAGACACGTAGCCAGACTACTCCTCAAGTATTTATTTTGAAAGACATTCTTACTTTGAGAAACTTACCAGTGATAACAGGAGGCGTACTGTTTGTGCCAGAAAAAAAAAAAAAAAAGTTCATTCTGCTTTCCAGAAGGTCTCTATCATCTGTAGTGCATCTTCTGTTTTGCTCATGATGGCATATATTTAGAAATCCTTCTTGAGTTTCAGTGTGCACGATTCAGAGTATTATCATGCACAAGTTCAGCTAAGACATACTGCAGCTTCAAATGTTATTTTATCACTTAAGAAATTATTTTACTGCTTTAATAGGCCTATCCATTACAGGTTACTCAGGATATTCTTCCCGTAACCACTTTATAAGAATGTAATATAGCAAAGAGGAACTCTATAATGTGTTTGATATTCATTATTAATTTAGGAACCTGTTTCCTGATTGTTGTTGAATTAGTGCAATTGTTGTTGAATTAGTGTTGTGTTATATTCTTATAGAAGAAGAAGAACGTAACAATTTATGACATTAGAGGTAAAGGAATAAGGGATGAGAAGAAACAGACTGTTTAGCCACTACAGTAAATCAGTATATTATCCTGGCTCAAAATACATGAGGGGTGGAGTTCAAGTTCATCAGAAGTTTTAGGTCATCTTGAAAATGCCTAATGGTCTTTCAGCATAAAGACTGGTTGCTGCTTCTGTTTCTGAGGCCTATATAATTATCTCACAGAGTTCCCCCCGGTCCAGTGCTGTGTGAAATACCTCACCTCACTCTCCTCCCTATCTGTGTCACAGTAGCATAAAGTAAGTACTAAATAGCATAATGGGATTTCCAAAAATGCTCAAGTTAAGAATGAGAGACTTATTTCTTAAAAAGAAGTTAAAACCCAAAAAAACTCAAGCACCTGAAGGACTAAGTGGACATTTTATTTAGCAAAGTTCCCTACTGCTACAGCATGCCAACAAAGCAAGAAAATTAAAAATACATTTTAAAAAAAGGAAAATGTACTTGTTCTCAAATTTAACAATTTTATTATTTGCCCACATTTTGACAGGACTTTTGCTGACAACAGAGTTCAGTAGTCAAAGTTTTAAAATAAATAAAGGAAAATAAAGAGATACTGTAAACAATGTTGACACCATGACAGCCCTGAAATCAGATATTGCTGCTGGATGCTCGGTAGTGCATGCCTTGTACAAATATGCCTGAAGAACACAACCTCCCAGTCAGGTCACACATAGTTGATCTTAGCATTTAAAAAATATCCCCACAGTTATATTTTACATTTCTTACCTCTATAATAGGTAGGCTAATTCTGACTTAGAAGAACAATTCTGATTTAAAATTGCTACAGAATCACGATCAATTTTTTTGTGTGTGCCTGCTCAGAAATCATCACACACAGCCCTAGACGGATGTTCACAATCCCACTATGTGGCTGGGTCCAGTGCAGTGACTGTCTACCGGTGATGTGCAGCTGGTGGACTTAACAAGAGGTATCAGTTGCTTCAGCCCAACTGGTGAATCCCACTTTCCCTGTTCAAATTCCCAGAGGTACACTATCCACTCCCAAGGAGTAACCCTTCGTACTCTTTGCCTTACAAGCTACCTTCTTTGGGTCCCCAACACTGCCATCGATGACCATCTAGTTAGGAGAAGCCCTATAGCAATTGCACGCAGCTGGCCTCTGGGTGGTGATAGCAATCTGTTTCTGAGCTGGAACAACAGAACAACATCTCCCTTTTCCCTAAAGGGGAGAAAACTCTGGAGGCCAGGTGAGCTAAAATATTTAAGTATATATAACAAACTAGTTGTACACACTAACACTGAACAAAGTAACCTGAGCTTTAAACACGTAATGTGTCTGGTGATGCCTAATATTTCTTGTGGTGTTGAAGAGCAATATTAATCATGTTTCCACTCTGCCCATAGTGTGTTTATTGTGAAGGTGTAAGTATTAAGCAAAGGAATTTGCACTGGAACCCTGGTATGAATTTTGAATATATGTCTTACTAGAAATGCCATGCTAGAGGTGTAGGGGGTACAAGTGAACTTAATAGGAACAAGAAGTGCATTACATTCTTATTTTAGCTAGCATCCTACTGGTGGAATGCCACCTGAAGGAATGTTTCTAATGAATATCTGTGGAACATACTTCATTAATTAAACTCATCCCACCTCATACAGATAGCTAAGAAGGTAAAGAAGGAATTGCTGGTTCTCCCAACTGCACGCTATTAATTTAAGCTTCAATTACAAGTACCATTATAGCAGATTTCTGAACTGATGAATTTTCCCTCTAAGGACCTTTTTTTTTTTTTGCAAAACGTGATGTTCCTGAAATCCACACTCTACAAAGAATTCTGAAGTAATGTCAAGTGATGTGTGTAGCAATTACTCTTGTAGCTGTAGACTTTCTTGAACAACATATGTATGTCTCTATGCATATATCTAGCAAAGAACAAACTATGAAACATGGCCTGGTACTTCTGCCATTGAAAAATCTTATCTGAAGCCTTTATCTTGTTCAGAAATAAATTTTTTTCCACACAGCTGCATCCTCTAGTGTAAGCTATGCATATTTGAAGATACATGTATCTTGAAAACAGATTAGCAGAAAAGGATTAAAAATACCATCTCCTGTATATGAAATGCTTTGATTGCCTTAGTACACAAGACTTTAGTAACTCAAATTTCAGTTGGAGACCTTTTATAAGCACAAAGTTAAACTATAGCTGAAGAATTAGTATGTATGTTAAATTACTTTGCTATGGTTCTGTACCAGCTTTTGTCCAACTTTTAGACTGTCTCAGAACACTGCTAGTCTTGTATGAATAACTTTCAGAGTCCTCTATAGCACTTGCATCCAAAATTAAAGGCAGTCACAGTTTTCTAAAATATGCAGTGGTGTGCAGAGTTAAGTTCAAGCCAAAATAAACTTTTCTGTTTTCATGAAAGGTGATGGAAATAATATCAGTAACCACCAGCTCAGGGGAGGCCTTATTCTAAGGCACATAAGTAGATGTAATTATTATTCCAGTTTAATATCTAGTCTTAGAATGTTAAATATATCACAGTGGTTTTGAAATCTATTAAAACTTTTGTAAAAAATTCTAAATAATTCTATTATTGCTTAAAAAAAAAGTCCATGTTCAATTACCCCTCTTCCCACCAAGGAGCTGGGGATTCATGTCCTTCTGTTTATTTCTGTCTCTGGCAATGAGGGTTTGGTGTGCTGGGAGATAAATGATGAGGACTTAGAAAAACACTAGAACATCTGTCTGTGCAGACAGAAGCCACTTTTTACATACTTCTGGAAAGTGCTGAAATCAAAGTCTGACTCAATCCTTGTGAAAATGGGTTAGAAATCCTCTGGGGTGAAAATGTGATTCTAGTTTCAATTATTACTGATGTTATCATTTGGTTACTTGAGGAGGTCTTACAGTTCAGGACAGCCTGTATTTCATTCTTTTTTTTTTTTTTCCAGATCTAAGTTCTTTTTCTGAACATATCTTGGGCTTTGAAAATGTGAGAAACAAAACCAGAATTTAAAGATTCCTTAATTTAAAAACAAACCAAAACCAAACAAACCAGCTAAAAACGAACTAAAACCAAAACCAAACAAACCAGCTTAAAAAAATAACTCCACATTATGTCACCTAACAAATCAAGGCCATGAAAGCAAAATATTTCATGCAAAAGCAAAATTTATGGTGAATTCTTCAGTATTTACGCATGGTAGAACAAGGAGTCCATGGTAAATTCCTTGTAGAATTTTGGCTTCTATTTTATATTTCTGCTGTTGGGGTTTAAATTGCAAACCTGATGTAATTTTTATGAAGACTGTTGTTGAACTCTGATTTTTAGGTAATCCATGTCCCTGAGCTGCCCAGATTCCTGAATGTGCCAATTATTGATTATTTGTCTGTACAAGAGTAAAATCTGCTGTTTTAGCCAATGCTATTCCCATTTCTTTCAGATGCCTCTACCACTGTTTTCCAGATGACTGCACCAGAACCATCACAGGCAAAAGGACTGTTGCTACAAAACTTTCAAATTTAAATATATATTCTTTGAAGGGGACTGAAGGACTTCAGGCACTGACATTCTTATTGATGTTTCTTTTGAACTTGATAACAAAAATAACCATGGATTTCACAATTTATTTTTTTACTCAGAAAATTGTATTTTTCACAGAACTATGATAAATTCCATTAACCCTCAGTCTAAGTGTTAGTGTTAATGTCAGTATTGTCATAAAAATAATTTTTAAATTACCTTTTATATACATATTTCTTATCAGCAGCACTTTCTGAAATAGAGATTACAGCCCAAGGAGTATGAAGAAGTTAGGCAATACTGGAAGAACTCCATGATTAAAAATTACAATGACTATAAGTCCTATTTTCAACCTTCAATGACTAAGATAAAACAGAAAAGCTGATTTTTCCCAGAATATCCAGGCTTGCCTAGACCAAAGGTACACTGATTCTGTTTTCTGTCTAGGAGGGATGAGGAGGGTGAGGGGAGATAACAGCTTGCATGGAGGTAAAGATGAAAATTATAAAACACAAAACCACATATGCTTAAGATTTTCAAAACAATACCTAAATTGTAGTACTGAGCTGCTTTCACACTCAAAGCTCTGCATTTCACGTGGGAGCTCTGGGTGCACAAAGAGTGCAGCACTTGCATTGTTGGCTGGGCTAAAGGCTCACCGGACACTGTGAGGAGCACAGAGAGAAGCTGGCACAGCTTTAGTATTTATCTCCTTTTTTGTCACATCCCTTTGCAAGAAGCTGTCAGTCGCATTGCCAGGGCAGCAGACTTGGCTAGGAGCCTGGCCCATAGTCAATTATCATATCAGCATGTACTGAAAGGCCTCTTTTTCTAAAACCAACTTCAACTTAATCTGCTCCATTTCTGGTCATGTCCTGAAGTTTCATTCTTGCAATCCTATTCTCAACAGTTGCTGGATTTTGTTCTTGTGACATATTCCATTATCCTTATTCCACTACATGACTATTCAGTGTATGACGAGAAGAGGTAATGTTCAAACACTGTCATGTGCTGCTTTAGTCCATTTGCAGAATTGTCTTGCAAACAAACAAGAAATTGACACCTAAATTGACTAAGTGCTATTTTAATAACATATTTCATTGCAACTGTCTTTTATTACTCTGTGCTATATTTTTAAGCATGCAGGATCATCCAGAGCCGTACAACAAATAATTCTGTGAATTTTTTGAATGATCCCACTTTTGAGTGGCTCCGACTGGTAAAGAACAGATGAAATTTCACAGCAGCTTAGGGAAGAAATAGTAGCTGTCACTCAGTTTGCCCCAAATAACATCAGTAATAATCTCTGAAAATAGCTTTTTCTATAGCTCATCTTGCAAATTAGCATGTCACCGGATTCCTGAAGAATCTAAATAAGAAAAATAGGCATGAATTCAGGCCCAAGAATATTGTATAAAGCAGAAAAACTCTTATTGGTAAGCCAGCAGCAAAACTGTGTGCCCAAATACATTTAGTTAAACATTCAAGTCCACATTTTCTCATGGCCTCATTCTTTTATGAATGAAATGGGCTGCCAGATGTTTGCATTTTCACCCTCAGAAATCCAATTCCAGATTTAAATTCCTATAGTAATTTTAGATTGCAAGGTAAAATTTTAGACTCACTAAATTTAGGCTAAAAGTAATTGATTATGAGAAGAGGCTACATGCCCACCCCCAAGATACTCTTTTTTTTTATTAATGTCTCAATAGTTATTTTTACCAGTGTAAAATGAGTACAGCAGATTCATGGAGACTAAACCAACTTTTCTCAAATCAAGGAGAAATTCAATGTCAAAGACAGTGAAGAACCTTCTGCCATCATGATAACTTCTGGAAGCTCTGTGGAACTGGAAAAAAGGCAGGAAAACAAATTTCTCTGTTAAAGCAGTGTCATTGAAGTAGATGTCAATGAGGCAGACATATCAAATTGAAACCTGGTCATTTGCCTTACCATTGCTGTCCTATTTTACTTCTCCAAGCACCCTGAAATTTACTCAAAGTAGATATGTGGTTCTTATTTTAAGGGTCAAAGGAAGGAATTTCAACATGCATGCTGCATGTTCAAATATTTGCTCACTTCTGTTTTGGGAAAGCAATTAATGACTTCTGTGTATGTATTTCAGGTGTGTACAAAATTGAATCTTGAGGATTTAGTTTTCCATAATAGCTTTAGGGGGCTTATGTTCAATATTTCTGAATAGCTGGGTTACCTATAAACCTACAGAACATTCATCTGGTTCTTCCTTAGTTATCCACTGTGTTTATTTGGAATTATCTAACAAATGATATTTTAGTGTGTAATTTAATAGCAGAGGCTAAATTTCCCATTTATTTTGAATATATATCTCTCTAGTGAGAGAGCCATGTAGTTGTTACCACAGCCTTTCAGAAGACTGAATTAATGAATATTTGTGTGAAATGTTTAGAAATTCATTACAGAGGACAGCTTAATCATCCAATATGAGCCTGGGAATTTGTTATAATTTTAGAACCAAGTCTTATGGGCTACACCCAAACATTGTTTTATTGGGTGTCAAACCCCAAAGAGCCCATTTAAATTGTTGTGTCTAAATATAATGGTCTCTAGAAACTAGACTCCAAAGTCTGGTTTCTTGGCCTCTGGGAATATTATGCTAGCAAAACCAATGTCCAGGTTGTACATTTTGTGGTGAATATAAACAAATTCTCAAGTAAAAGCTGAGTCTTTACTTTTCAAATAGACTTGGGTTTCGTCTCATAAAAATTTTACATGCCCTCATTAACAGCTGAAAATGATTTTTATACGCAGTTAACGCTTTGATATTTTAAAAAAGTCTCTTGTAAAAAACCCCCCTGAAGGATGCCTCTCCCTCTGTGGAACACTGTGGTATTTCATATTAAAAAAAAAAAAGCATCCTTTCTTGTAACAACTGGAAAAGCCAGACAGAATCTTCTGTAAAATTCAATTCCCAAAAAGCTGACCTATTTTTTTCACAGATAACATATTTAATGAAAGAAATAAATTCACAGCATTCTGTTTTTCCTGTAACATTATTTGCTCACTCTTTACACCATTTATGGCTTCATCTTTGTCTTCTTTCCTTTTAGTTAGGTAATGGATAATCGTAGAAATCAGAAGCTAAAACCCTCTCATTCTAACGCTAACAGACCAAACAATAGATAAAACACCACAAATAAGATAGAAAAATTTGCTTTCTTCTTACTAACTGCACCATAGCCAAATATCACAAGGTTCATTATTAATAATTGTACAAATCTAGACCCTGTGAGCTACACAATCACTGAGCAACCCGAACTACCTCATAAATTGTAAAGAGTATGAAACTATAAAGAGTATGAAACTATTGTGGATATTTTTTCAAGTCTTATTTGATGGGCCATTAGCTTCTATTTGTGCTAATCAAGAACTCTGAACACTAGGAAAAATGATGAATTGCCAATTCAAGTCTCCTTCCAAAGCTAACAGCATGGCTTAAATAGGTTAACTTTTTTAGGACAACTATCGTAAGATTTGCTATTCCATCACTACCTAGTTTGTTATGGGCTATTACCAATCTTAAAAATCTTCACATCCAAGAATCCTCATGTATAGGAAAACATTCCAATCATATACATTTCTTTACATTCTAGTAAAACAATAGCCTGACTAAACACAAAAATAGTAGAAGATATGGACAAATTTAAAGAACTAAATTAATTTAAAATAAATTAATTAGGGAAACAAATACT
>VYZP01062099.1:24486-93723 GCA_013400635.1 Hypocryptadius cinnamomeus | reverse complement strand
TCCTCCTCATCCTCCTCCCTCATCCCCAAAACTGTCCCTCAAGAACTGCTCCTCTTGCCGCCCCCTCCTCGTTGCTCCTCAGGGAAACGCTTCCTTATCCTCAAAACTGTCCCTCAGGTTTGGCCCCTCATCATCTTCAGGGATTATTCCCTCATGGATCATCCCTTTACTCCCTCTCAGGGATCACCCTCTCATTCCCAAAACCGTCCCTCCGGGACTGACCCTCATCTCCTCAAGGGTCACTCCCTTTGTCCCCCAGACTGCCCCTCAGGGACAGTCCCCATCCTTTTCAGGGATCAGCCCTTCAGGGATCATCCCCTTACTCTCCCTAAGGGATCGTTCCCTCATCCCCCAAACTGTCCCCAGGGATCGCCCACCAAAATTGCCTCTCTCATTCCCCCACACTGGTTCCTCAGGGTCTCATCCCCTCTTACCCCAAAAGTGCCCTTCAGGGATCGCTGCCCTCTGCTGCTCGTCAGGGAAATGCCCCCTTACCCTCAAAAGAGCCCCTCAGGGATCGCCCGCTCATCTCCAAAAGTGCTCCTCAGGGATGGACCCTCATCCTCCTCAAGGATCTCCCCCTCAGGAATCATCCCCTTAGGTATCACCCCCTCACTCCCCCTCGCATCGCCCTCCATCCTCCCACTCCGTACCGGCCCNAGGCGACGAAGCCGACGGTGCAGGAGCGGTTCGCGTTCCTCTTCAACAACGAGGTGCTCAGCGACGTACACTTCCTGGTGGGGAAGGGCCGCGGCTCCCAGCGCATCCCGGCGCACAGGTGGGGCGGGGGGCGCGGGGATTCCACGCGTGGGGAGCCGGGAATGCGGGAGGGATGAGGGGTGTGGGGGCAGCCAGCCCCATGTTCCTGCGGGGTGGCCCCGGGTCCCGGGCCTCGGGAGGGTCGTGGGGGCCGGCCCGATGGGCCTGGGGGCGTCCTCTCGCTCTCCCCACACTGATAAAGGGAATCGCCCGTTTATTTGACAAAAGTGCCCCTCAGGCATCGCTCCTCCTCCTCATGTCAGGGATCACCCCCTCAACCCCCGAAGTGCCCTTCGAGGATGGCTCGTCTTTCGCCCCCTCCCCCCCGTTATTCCCTGAGGGAATTGCTCACATATTCCCTCGAGGCACTGCATCCTTATCCCCCTCACTTCCCATCAGAGATTGCTCTCCTCACCCCTCTGTGTTGTTTCTTGGGGAATCACTCCCTTATCCCCCAAAACTGCTTCTCAGTGATTGCTCCCTTTGCTCCCTCGTGTTCTCCTGAGGGAACTGTCCCCTTATCCCCCAAAACTGCTCCTGAGCGATTGCTCCTCAGGGAATGTCTCCTTATTCTCAGAACAGTTCCTCAGGGATCGCCCTCCATCCTTTTCAGGTATTATCCCTTTGCTCTCCATCGGGGATGAGGGGTCATCCCCAAACTGCCCCTCAGAGATGGCCCTGGGAGCGCTGTGGGTTCTCCTGCAGCCTCGGGTGATGATGTGCCATCCAGTGGGGTACAGGGGTGCAGGGTTTGGGCTGCTGCACCTCCCCTGTGAGGAGAGAACAGGGGGTCACATAACTGCACCCCACATTTCACCCCCTGCTCAGGGACACGTCCTGAGCACAGTACCCCCACTGTGGTCAGTCAGTGCTGCCCCAGATCTCTCCCAGCCTTGGTTCAGTGTCATGCCTCTCCTCAGGGTCACCAGCTCAGGATGCGTCCATGGTTTGGGTGAGAGTGTTTTACCCAGAGGGATGGCCTGAGTGGGACAGACACAGCATGGAGAACCCCACAGCCCTGAGTCTCACTTGGAAGTAACCCTTGGTTTGCTGGGAAGCAGAGGAGGGGTGGAATAGTCTCCCAGACTGCCTGATCCCTGCTGACAGGGATCGCCAAAATCCATGAGAGCATTGGGGATGGAAATGAAGGAACAATGATTTGAGACCCCAAATTTCAGGTGGAACATTTTAATTTTAAAATGACCTTTATTGGATCTTTTCTGAAGCCCTGTGTTTTGGGGGTTAATCCACTACCATGAAGAGCTGTGTTGAGAATGACACCTGGGCCTGAATAACCCGTGGAGGTTAATGCTTAAGGCTGAGCTGCCATTTAAGAATTTGCAGCTCAGAGGCGCTGGGAATCGCCTCCAGCTGGATGATGCAGATCTGATGTGGCTGATTGACATTCAGCTGGTTCCTTGGGGGAGGTCCAGTGAATCCATGTGTGCCACCCTCTTCCTCCTACCCTGGGAAGGGCCTCCCAGGGAAGAGCTCAGAGATGGAACCAACTTTAATGGGGTGGGGGAGGTTCCTTGGTGTACCTGGAAGTGGTGCTTGGCAAAGGGAGCCTCACTCTAAACAGTTTCAAACTATTGCTTTTCTCCTAAGTGCTCACGTTACTGGAAGTTCCCCCTTCAGATTTCCCTTTTTTCTCTCATTTTTAGAACAAAGCACACTTGTTCTAGGCTGGTTTTAGTGTTTAGGGTGTCAGCTTTGCTCTCTTATTATTTGAAGCTTAATTAGTATTTGGGTAAGCTTGATCCTGTCCTGAGAACTAGGCTGGCTGGGTGGGGACAGGTGATGTTCAGCCCAGAAATAAATGGAAAATAAATGAAGCTTTGAAAAAAAAAATTGTCCCTGAAGTGACGTGCTCCTTAATTGCTATGAAATTCATCTGGTGCTCTGGGTGGTAAAGATAGAATGGAGTGTGTCATGGTGTGACATCCCACCTAAGGCTTCTAGAGATTTTAGTAAAACTTGTCCGTGTGATGTTACAGTTGGGATATCCTGGTGATTCATGAAGTACTGCGGTTATTTCAGAAATAAGAGAGCCTAAAATAAAACCACCCAGACCCCTTCTGTGCTCAGTTCTCCCACAGCAGCTCAACAGCAGAAGATACTTTGTGTTGGAATTGAGTTGCGAAGCACCCATGGGTTCAGTTGGAGGGGTGCTATTTTGCCTCAGCAACCAGGGCAGGTGTTGGTGCTTTGTCAGATGTCTGAAATCATAAACTCACAGAGTTATTAATGCTGGAAAACACCTTTAAGATCATCAAATCCAATCATCAGTCCAGCACCACTACATTCACCACTAAACCATGTCCCCAAGTGCCACATCCACAAGTTTTTTTGAACACTTCCAGGGATGGTAACTCCGCCACCACTCTGAGCAGCCCATTCCAATGCTTTCTTTACAACTTCTTCTGTAAAGAAATTTTCCCTAATATCTAATCTAAACCACCCCCAGCACAATAGTCAGTATTTCTGCAGTCTGGTTTAATTGTGTAAATTTTCAGACCAGGCCAGGTGCCAAGCATGGCTGCAGGAGGAGCAACTCCTAAGTAGGGTTCTTGGACAGGTCCTTGTGGTGCCATGAGGAGTGGTCTGCAGCATCCTGCCTGTCATCCTCAATATGACTTCATGGTGTGCTGGGAATGGAGCGCTTTGGCAGCAGTCTGGGAAGCACAAACAATCCAAGAGATACAGTCCTGTGGGAGCCTGAAGTGATGGTGCAGGTGATTCCTGGCCAGTCTTCTCCTGGATGGAGCTGAGGGAATGTGGAGGGTCTGTAGGTTGAGGTAGTGAAGTGGTGTGTGCCCAGTGAGCACAGGTGATGTTGTCTACAGGTGCTGGTGCCTGTAGGTGCCTGTAGAGATGTAGGTTCAGGTGTGTTTCTGAGTGCACCTGGCAAATTCAGTTAATGGCCTCAGTCTGAAAGGAGGGGAGATTTAGATTAGATATCAGGAAGGAATTCTTCCTTGTGAAGGTGGCAAGGCCCTGGCACAGGGTGCTCAGAGCAGCTGTGGCTGCCCCTGGATCCCTGGCAGTGCCCAAGGCCAGGCTGGACAGGGCTTGGAGCAGCCTGGGACAGTGGAAGGTGTCCCTGCCATGGCAGGGGTGGCACTGGATGGGCTTTAAGGTCCCTTCCCACCCAAACCATTCTGGGATTCTGTGGCTCAGCAGTTCATATCAAGCCACAGAAAGAGACAAAAGAAACCTCACAGAGCAGCTAAGAGCAGACATTCATTTTGTGTGTGAGAGCCAGTTTGTAGATAAAAGGTGTAAATGGGTTTGATTGAAGGGTCACCTGTCCAAGTATCTGCAGCCCTGAGATCAGGTGCTTCCCACCTGGAGGAGGCTCCAGACCCTGTGGAAGTTCCTTGCCTACCCTGAAGCAGGCCCTGTCTCTGAGCCTTCAGCTCATTCCCTCTTGCTGCTGAATCAGCCATGAAGAAGATGGGATGGCCTTAATTTTTTTTTGATGTCAAGGCCAGGCCGAGCAGCTGCCACGAAGCTTCATGGCACCAACATGGCCAAGGTCAACACATTGATTAGACCCAGTAGTAAGAGGGAAGGGTTTTTTGTCTTTTTCCAGATCTGCTTCATCGAGCACAGTATCAATGGGATTAGAATTTCTAAACCTCATCAGCCAGGAACTGCATGGGTGTCATAACTAAACTTGTTAATTGGCCAGAAAACAGGGCCTGAGAGTGAGCAGGGCCAGCATGTGAGGATGCAAACCTGTGTGTGCTCCAGCCTGGGGACAGCTGTGTGCTACAGCCTGTGCCCGTGTGTGCTCCAGCCTGTGTGCTACAGCTTGGGGACAGCTTGAGTAAGATTCTGGCTGTTGTTTCCAGGAGTCTCTTCTGAGCCCATCCTGTCTTTTCTCGGCCATGTATTCACTCACAGTTCCTGTGTCCCATGGCTCCTGCTCCCGTGCAGGGCTGCTCCTGCCTCCTGCTCCTTTCACCCAGGGTCTGCATCCTCTGCAGCCAGCACACCAGCAGCAGCAGCAGCTTCTCATCACCTCCGGTGTCACCGAGCTCCAGCACGTCATGTGTTGCTGTGTTCCTGTGCCAGCTTTTCTAGAATAGATATTTTAAGGTTTCTCTGCAGTGGTGCAGATGGAGGAGGGAGTTGTTCAGCAGCAGTGGGGTAGTTGTGGGTTTTGAGTGTTTTCTTTTATTATTGGTGTTATTGTAGTGCCTGGAAAGGGAGCAGCACTGGTGGGTGTGCAGATGAAACCAGGTGACAAGTGGTGCCAAGGTGAGCATGAAGCAGTGAAAGTTGTGATAGGAAGCAAAATAGCAGAAGGAAAGACATTTTCTTGCAGGCCTTTGATGGCCTGTAGTCAGCTTTGGATCCTTTTGAAGACAAATTAACCTCAAGGAAGTTCCTGTGACTTTTATTGCTGACAGTCAGTTTACTTTGGCTCTTCCTGGTGCAAAGGCAATGAGGAGAAATCAGGTGTTGCTTTCTTAATTCTTTAGTTCTGTTTCTGGTTATTTCTCTGCCTCCTTTCAGTAGTCCACTCTGTTTTGGCCACAAAAGTGTTTAAAAATAACCCTCTGTTGGATTTTCCCATCTGAAACAAACCCCATCTCTTCCTCCTGCAGACCTGCGTGGCTGGGGGAAGCTGGTGGATGGTGTAGGAGGAGTGGTGAGCATCCCTGCTTTTCCTGGAGTGTCTTTAGAGCAGCTTAAGAAAACACTGGAGAGAGAGAGGGATTTTCTTATGTTAATTATGTTCTCTTAGTGTTTTAAGAGAACTTCAAATGTGGAGTTCTGTGTTTCTCTGGCAGTTTACAAAATCTGACTGATTTGTCCCCAGCTGAAATGGAAGCAAACATTTGAGAGTTTTTTTAAATGAATGCCCTTTTCAAATAGCTTCTGAAAGCTCTTGCTCATTGAGGACCTATACTGTGCTGGCTGTGAGAATGAAAATTTGAGAGTGCAATTAATGTATGTTAATTTTTAGTATCAGACAAAGCCGGCAATTGTTTTGCCACCATCGCTGCTTTTGGAGGAACAAGGATTTTTGTTTCATCTGGCAATTCTGGTATTGTGAGGAAGGTTTTTATTTGTTCTTGACATTTTTCTTGAGAATGGTTTGACAGAAATATGCATGTGTGTACTTTTTTGTAACCACTGTGGTTTGTCCCGAGCTCCCTGAGCCCATCAGGAACAATGAGGCAGCTTGTCAGCCAAACTCCATCACAGCAAATGAGCCTGGCACATCCATGGAGCTTCACTCCATTGTATCCCTGGGAAGCCTCCTCTGGATGGGAGGGGAGGGAAAAGTGAGAAAATGAAAACATTGTTTAAATGGAAATTCCCTACTTTTAAAAGATCATTTCCTGTTAAATCGGACTGAAATTCCCCCGTAGTGCTGGACTTTCCTTGGGCTGGAGGTTTCTGCTCCATGCCTGCTGTCTTGTATGGATTTCTGCCTGCAGTTCTTGCTGCTTCTCTGGAAGTGTGCATCAAACCACTGCAGCAAGAACCTGGAATATTCCAGCTTTTTCCTTTTCCTAGTTGGTAGAGAAGTGGTTGTATTCATCTCCTGCAGCCTGGGCTGCTCTGCTTCCCTTCTGTGCTGAGTTGTGACCTTCAGTTTAACTTCAGGGAGCCGCATGGTGGCCGATACAGGAATCCTTATGGCAAAAGCTCACCTCTGCATTTTTGAACAAGAAGGTTTTCAAAATGGCTTTCTAAGTCTTGAGGCAGGTACAGCAGCTTAAGTATACACAGGTCCCTCAGCAGCCCATGCCTGGGCCTTCTCCTAAACAGGAGATGTCTGTAGGGGGGGGATCATCTTGTTTGCATGGGAGTGCTGGGACATAATTTTTGGTGTCAAACCTGTTTTGTGCAAGTTCCTGCTTTCAGTCTCTTTAGGGCAGATAACATCCTTCTCTGTGCCAGTATTACCATGTAAGCTCCCAGCAGTGCTGAGGTTTGTGTGCACCTCAGTGTGCTGCTTTGCTCTGAGGGAGGTTTGTTCTTCCCTCTGGGCTGAGCCCAGAGCAGTTATCCATGGAAGAACTCAGCGACATGGGGCAGGCAGCTCCCGTGCCAGGGCTTGGGGCCTGCAGCTCCCAGTGCTGCTGTTGGTGCAGTTTTGTGTTTTGGGAGCTTGCTCTGCCATCACCAAAGACGTGTGCCTGGGCCTGTGGGTAGTGTGCAGTGACAAGTTTTCCATAAGTGTTTCCAATAGGTGACTGTGGGGAATTGCAGCAAGACTTGGCCTCTGTTTACTGGAAGAACTTGAACTCCTTAGCTCTGCTGTTTCTTTGCTTCTCAACGTTGGGATGATACATAGGCTCCTACAGGGGCTTTACAAAGCATGTGTATTCTATTCCATAATTCCCAAAATCTGGCCTTTGAGGAACCATTATTGTGCTGTATGCCAGGACAGGGCTCAGAAGGAAGTTCCTTGCAGCTTTGGTGCTTTGCAGTTAAAGAGCAGCAAGCCTGACCCTCCCTGCTCTTGCAAAACACTTTTGCTTTAGCTCCACAAACGATTTGCCTTCCCTGAGGGTGGCTTTGGGGATTAGCAACCAGCCTGGGATTTTTTTGGAATATAAATGTGATTTAATATAAGGTTTTATTTGCATCTTTGTTTTTTCCACGTTAGGTTCGTGCTGGCCGTGGGCAGCGCTGTGTTCGATGCAATGTTTAATGGTGGGATGGCCACAACCTCCACAGAGATTGAGCTGCCTGACGTGGAGCCTGCTGCCTTCCTAGCTCTGCTCAAGTAAGCTGCTTCTAAAGCACAGGATAACTGGGATGCACAGATTTAGTGTAGCAAAAAAATGTTTTTAGTGAAAGCAGGGAAGTGTTTGTAGAGTGGAGATTGTTAACTTCCAAAATGAAATGCCTCTTTGATCTGTTCAATGGTACTTAAATGCTGGTGTTAAATCCCTGTTTTCTTGGGTAAAAGTCTACTGCAGCTACTGCATTAAAAAAAATTATATATATAGATGTATAATATTGGCCATTGTGTTATAGCTTCTTATTCACTAATTGGTTTGGTTTAATCCTAATGCTCTTTGAGAGAAGAGGGGAAAAGTGATCTTTTGAAAGCTCTGTAAGTTACAAACACTTGGAGCTTGTTTAGGTCGTGAGCAAGTTGTAACAGGTAAGCAGGGGTGTGTAATAAATCTCAGCCATTCCATGTGATATCAGTCTTTGTGTGGGTTTTATCCCTCTTTTGGAGAGCTGGGTTTGAATTTACATTTCCAGTGTGTGTTGCAAGTCTGTGTGCTGGAGGAGGAGGAGGAAGGGGCTGTAACATCCTATTCACCAATTCCTTTAAGCTTGGCTGGTGCTGTACAACATCCAGCAGCAATCCTGAATGGATGCTGGAAAGTCATTGTCCTGTTTCTATAGGATTTCTGTAACCTACTTCCAGGGGTTTCCAGTCCTGTGCTCTTGACATGTTCCCCACTCGCTTCCTACTGGGAGCAGTCACTATATATAGCTCTGGCACACTTTTTGCTTTACCTTCAGAAAGTGCTTTGGTCATGCCTGTGCTGTCTTGGAATATTTTAAAATTGATCTGGGATAGAATGAAAGGCCAGAAATAATTGGGAGCCCCGAGCCCCTTCCCCTTTGGCTCGCTTTAAAGCAGACACCAGCATGTGGGGAATCCCTCTAATTGGTGGTGTGTGCCTATCAGCCATGTGGATCTCTCTGGAGTGCAGAGCTTGTAACTGTCTTTAAATCTTTGTGTGAGGCCCAAATATCCAGTGAATTAGAGGCAAAAATCCTGATGTTTCCCTGCCAGTGCTGAGATTTCAGCACTTGATTAAACAGAGCGATTTCAGAAGAGACCCATCATCTCAAAAGACAAAGTGGTGAGTATAGGTGGATTTCAACAGAAATATTTACATTTTTTAATGGAAGAAGTCATTGATGGATTACCTCAGTGCTTCTGACCTGTGCCCGTGGTCCAGTGACATCTTGGGTGCTTAAATCTAGAAATGAATTTTTAAATTGCTTTTAAAATGCTCAGAACTTAAATGTGCCAGAGGAAGTTTGGATGTGGCTTTCCAGGAGAGAGCTGACCCAGTATGTGGTATGAGTTCCTGGAGTAAAACCAGTCCCTCCAAACACTGATCTGGAATGGCAGCTGATCCTTACATATGTCTCTGGACTTGGTCCAAGCCATGATCTAATGCTGTAGGATCAGGAGCTTATCCAGGGACAAAGTGCCCACCCTGAATGTTCTGCAGAAGGTCCCATCTGGATGCTGGATTGTGATGGAGTTTGTGGGCTAGTGACCTTTAATAGGTCTGCTGTAATTGTGTAAAAGATTCTTTTTCATTATTATTATTATTATTATTATTATTATTATTCTGTTAACCCAAAGATGAGAACACATCTGATTGTCTGGGTTTACGGTCTAAATGTACTTTTAAATTGATACTGGGTTTTCTTCACAGTATCACAGTTTTTTCACTCTTGTTGTTTCTCTTAGCACACACTCAACTGTGGTGAGCAGAAATACTGACACAGTCACTGAAGTAAACAAATAATTGCTTTTAGAGCCACTGTGTTCTTTTAATCTTGGAATAGAAAGGATTGCTCAGTGCAAATGGGGCTGGGAAGGGGTGTGTGCAAAATACATTGATTAACCTGTGGCATGATGTTGCTATTGACAAATGCCCTGGAGCAGCACAAAAGCCTGCTTTCAGCAGTGAGAGTGCTTCCCTGCCTGTGGATCTCACTGCTGATGCTTCCCTGAATGGCATCCTGGTCTTCTCTAGCTGGAGGAGCAGGAGCTCCTCTGCTGCAGATGGGAATGCTGCCTGGCATCCCCCTGGAAGAGCCCTGCTGCTGCATGAGGCATCCAGGAATAGCAGCCACACTACCTGCTGCTGTGTCTCCTTCAGAGGAATGTAGAGCAAAGCATTGCTGGAGTTTCCAAAATATCCCATGGAATAGGAATGCCAAGTACAGTTAACACAATATTGCATCTCTGTGCTTTGTGTCCTTGAGATCCTGACTGGCTCCACTGGTTAAAGGAGATACAGTAAAGAAAACTCTGCATGAGCTGTTCAGCCTGGAGAAGAAAAAGCTCAGGGAAGAGCCTAGAGCCCCCTCCAGGGCCTGAAGGGGCTCCAGGAGAGCTGGAGAGGGACTGGGGACAAGGCATGGAGGGACAGGACACAGGGAATGGCTCCCACTGCCAGAGGGCAGGGCTGGATGGGATCTTGGGCAGGAATTGTGTCCCTGGGAGGGTGGGCAGGCCCTGGCACAGGGTGCCCAGAGCAGCTGTGGCTGCCCCTGGATCCCTGGCAGTGCCCAAGGCCAGGCTGGGCAGGCTTTGGAAGGTGTGGAAGGTATCTGTGCCCATGGCAGGGGCTGGAACAAGAGTCTTTAAGGTCCCTTCCAAGCCAAACTGTTCTGGCATTCTGTGATAAGGACTAACAGCAGTGCATCACTAATTTTACTGAGCTCAGCCTCTCAGTTCCTGCTGTCTCTGGTCAGTGAGTTCAGGTATTAGGGGGCTCAGTCAGGTTTCCTTTGTTTTTCAGATCATGAATGTGCTTCCTTGTTTTGGCCTAACAGTGAAGGCTGGTGCTTTGCTGCAGCATGGCAGTCCTTGTTTTTCACTGCAGTTAACTCTTGCTTAATGCTGAAGTTACATTGTGAGCTGTGCTTAAACACCTGTGTCATGAAATGAAACAGTTCAATCTGTAAAGTGAAGAGATGAGAAAGGGGAGTGTGGGTAAAGCACCTCATGTGCAGTGGATGGGTATGTCTGAGTGCTTCTCAGCACTTCTGAATTAGTAGTGTAAAATGGAGTTTCTCTTCTGAGGGAGGCAGGCAAGATTGACTCTTTGTCCTTGTTTATTCTAATTGAACAGCAAAAAATATGAATTTTAAGGGGCGCCCTTGGCCAGAGACTGTTTTAGCCTGGTATAAGTGGTAGGCTAAGAGCTCACTGGTGCTGAGATGCAAGGCAGTTTGAGCTGCTTCAGTGGAAATCCCAGCTCTTAAAAGTTATACTGTATAATGTCTGTTAAAAAAAAAATCTTGGTAAACCAGAGTCAGTGGAAAGGATGTGAAAACCCTTCTGTCTCTCCAGTAGAGGAAATGGACCAGGATGACAGGCAGAGGCACTAACATGTTTTCTCTGAATTGAAGGGGTTTTACCCTGTTATCTTAATTCACCACAGCAATGTTTGTTTGCATGTTTTCAGATTTCTTTACTCAGACGAAGTTCAGATTGGACCAGAGACTGTTATGACAACACTTTACACAGCTAAGAAATATGCAGTTCCAGCCCTTGAAGCTCATTGTGTGGAGTTTCTTAAAAAAAACCTCAGAGCAGACAATGCATTCATGCTATTAACTCAGGTGAGTTTGTGATCATCTGCCTTCAGCAAGGTCCAGCACAGTCAGAAAATGGGAATTTTCTGGGTGTTCCAGAGTCGATCATCCAAAGTGGAGCAGCTCTGGGTTGTTTTGGATTCTTCCTCACAGGAGTCCAGCACTGCTGAGCAGGTTCTTACAGAACAGCAAACGTTGCTGCTGTTTCAGATCTTTCTGTTTCACTGTGGCAGGTGGTTCCTTCCAGAGTGTGAGCTGGGGATGGAGTTAACAGGGTGGAAAGATTTCATCTGCCAAGAAGAAAAGTGGAATGAGAGGATTTCCGTGTGTTAGAGAATCAGGACTGGTAATGCTGAGCTTTCTCTCAGTGCTGTGTCTGGCTGCTCAGCCATTCCTTGAAGGACTTCTGTGCAATACTTTTCCTGAAGTGGGGGTGAAAGAAAACCTTTTCATGAGTGCTTTGGTTTATTTTCCTGGGAGAGGAGCAATGTGCTCTCTTCCTCAGCCTGTTCCGGCTCCACCTCCTGCACTGAAGGCTTGCAGACCTGGAGTGTCAGAGCAGCTGTTCCTTGGCCCTGGGTCTGATCCAGTCTCTGAGGGTTGGGCTCCTCCACCTTCCACTTGACTCTTGAAGCAGCAAAGTAGGAGATAGTGTTTACAACTTCTGCTTAGTTTGGAAAAGATCAGACTTTGTGTCCAGGTTGATTAAATGAGCATCACTCATCCCCATTTCTCAGCCCTGTTTTCTCTCTCTGGTCCCTGTCACTCTCTCTCAGACAGCTGATGCCATATTGGTGACATCCACAGTGCTGTCATCTGTGTGATGGAGTCTGGCACTGCCAGGGACACCCTGTTCTGGGTGCTATAGGAATAAGAAACACACAGGCTTTGTGTGTGACTTTCTTTCCTTTAGGGAATGGGCAGACTGGAGTGGCTCTGGAGGGATATTTCTGATCAGCCAGATCAGGAAAGCTGCTGTGATGTCTGATGTTAAATAGAGCTTGCAGAGGAGTTTCCTAGCTGCACTGAGTTGGGAACCAGCACACTAAGGTGGCCTGGCTCTGAGGGATTGCCTGTCTCACCCAGCATTCCTTGTCTGTTGGATCTTTCCCCCTCGTCAGGAATACAGGTGTCTCTCAGGCTCTGGCTGTAGGTACCATGTGGGTGGCAGTGGCTACACCAGCAGTTGTGCAGATATTGAAGCAATGCTGGCCTGAAGCAGTCACTGCTGAGCTCTTTGCTCAGGATTAGGCTGGGATTTTTATTTTTAGTTTAAATATTTGGATCAGTTCTCAAAGTAGTTCCATGTCAAACTGCTGTTTGTAGACACTTGTCACTGCTTCGATTCAGCTACTGCTGCAACACTCCATGGCTTCTTCACACATCCTCATTAACCTGGCCCTTTTCCACGTGCCATGAGCAGGTGAGGCAGTCCCTGAGACAGTGGGGGATCCACACTGTACTTCCCAGAGGCAGATTCAGGACTTGAAGGCTCTTGATTGGGCCATGGCAGCCAAATCTGTGCTCCATCTGATACATGGTGGGACAATTGGAGCTCCTTGGCTGCAGCTTTCCTGTTCTTTGGGTTCAGCAGTTGCAATCTGAAAGATCAGGAGTTGTTAGCCAGGAGCTGGGAGCGTATCTTTCCCATAGACTGAAGTTTTGGTGAGGCATCTAAGGCTGGCCTTTGCTTCATGGTGGGTTAGAGGTGTTGGCTTTCAGTGGTATTCCATATGAAGAGATTTTTTGTGGCTTCCTGTGTCTCTGCACTTGAGTTTGTAGCTTTGGCAAGATAATATTTAGGTTTATGGTAACTTCCTTACAGGTCACAAAGGTCCCTCTTTGGCAAAGGAGGAAGGTATCCTTGTGTTTCAGGTGCCGAAACCAAAATACTGCCTGGTACTCTATTAGTGGCACTGAAGCAGGTGAAATGCCAGATGGGGAAAGGCTTTCCTGATGCCATTTGTTTGTGGCTTGTTCATTCTGTATAATCATCAGTGATGATTCCCATCTAGTTTTATGTTCACTATTTCTCTGTATCAAGTCTGAGATGTTTTAGGGCAGGTCTTGCTTGAGAAATGTGCCTGATCTCGATGACTAGGTGCGCCTCACTGAAAGGATCTCTTCTCACAACCCTCTTGTTTGTGGTCCTGCAGTGTGAAAACCTACCTGTTTTCTGCTTTCACTGTATCAAACCAACAACCTCTTCATTAAATTACAGACCTGAGATATATCTTGTACAAGACATTGCTCAACAGTCTTAAGATCATGGATCTGAGACCCAAGGTAGAGCCCCAAACCTCCTTTTGTGTGTGTCTGCCCAATCTGCTGGTCCAGCAGCTGTGTCACTGTCTGTCTCAAGCAACTGCTGATCAGTGGCAGAAATATCAGAGGCAAACAGCTTTCCTCATTGATTGTGCCTCGTAGTGAGCCATGATCCTCTTTCATGCCAGACATACATCCAAGTGTCACTTTGATCAGCAAGGAAATAAAGCTTGCCTGGAGCTGCTGTGGGGGAGAGCTCTGTGAGTGCAACTGAAGTCCTCACGTGTCCAAAGAGCCACTACAGTAGTAAAGTCTGAGTCAGTCACAGCTCTTGATGCCAAGAGTGTAAAGGCACTGGCAGCCCTCCAGCCCCTGGAGCAGGTGACAACTGCTGAAGTTTCCCTGGGCCATGAGATATTGTTGTTTCAGCTTGCTGCACTTGAGGTCTCAGCACAAAGATTGGCCTTGCTGAGCTCTGCGTGCCACAAGCAGGGGTGAAGCAGAAGATGCTGGAAGGCACCTCCTGAGTGATGGAATTCCCAGCCCAAAACACGAGTTTTAAACCTTACCTGTGGCAGCAAATTCAAGTCTGGTGTATTCTTGTTAGGTGTGAAGTCAAGGCAGTTCCTTCCTAAACAACAAAACCAAAGCACTGAAGAGGTCATTTAGTGTTTTTTGTGTGTTCCACCATTTCTGCTTATGCTGGGCACAGGGCTGCTAACACGTGGCAGTCCAGAGTGATCTGAAGTGGCAGCAAAATTGTTACAAACTTCACTCAAGTTGGGCAGAGAAATTCTGATCAGCTCTCCAGGCTGTGTAAGGCTTTTCTTGGAATAGTAACCTATTTTAGGACAAATTCTTTAAGGTAACTGGATTAGAGTAGCTGTTTCTGTGCAAAACATGGAAATGCACTAAGCAGGCTGTGTACCCTGTAGGGCTCCCCAGGACACACAGGCACTGCTGCTACAGCTTTTTCTTGCTAATGCACAAGATCAGTGTGGCTGTTCTTACAGAATAAGCTGCCTCTGCATTATTCCTAGAGCAAGCAGGCCTGGAGTCACTGGGCAAAGCTTTCTTGTAAATAGAAAAATGATGTAAAAATTGCCTGTGCTGAGCTGACAGGGTCAGTGTGGTGCTGGAGAGCACGATTGGTGCCTGCACCAGGCCGTGTTAAAACAAAGACGTGCCTGAAGACATGCACAGCTGAACCAGGGCTGCTGCCAAACACAGAATTTTCTAGTGTTTTCCTTGTCATGCTTAACTGCTTGTGAAAGGCCCAGTGGATTCCTGGTGCAGTCAGGCATGGTATTGCTAATGGAGATGGGCTGTGGGAGGGGAAGAGGGGTTTTTAGTGTAAACTTTAAAATACCTTTTCTGTTAATGATGCTCTTTCCTGCCTAGGCCCGGCTGTTTGATGAGCCCCAGCTGGCCAGCCTGTGCCTGGAGAACATAGACAAGAACACCTCAGATGCCCTCAATGCAGAGGGGTTTACAGACATTGACCTGGGTAAGCTCTTTTCCACCCCTCCCTCTCTCCCTGCTTTCATAACCAGCTTGTCTCCAAAGTTGTTACAGGTTAATAATGCTTGGCACTTGTGGCTTGGCTGTTCTGGAGCAATCAGTTGAATAGTCTCTGGCACAAAGTGGCTGGAGACAGGGAATTTGCCAAAGAGTTTGCTGCCTTGCCTGCAGAAATACCCTGGAATCTGCTTACTTTGGTGCAACTTGAGTTTTCTGGGCATGACACAAAGCCCGCTTCCTGTGTTGATGTTGGCAGGTTTTGGGTGGGTGTAAACTTGCCTTTTTTTGTAGAGTTGGCTTTCTTCCCCAAGTCTTTGTCAGGTTTTGGAGTTAAAAAGGTGTTGTGTTTTTGGAAGCAAGGACTGGCTATTTTAATTACTGTCTGCAGTTTCCAAACTTGCTGGGCACAGTTAATGAACATTAAAATTCAGGCTTTAACCTTCTTCTAATGAGATGGGCCGTGGAGGTAAGGCACAGGTCACCTTCTGGCTTTCATGCTGCTTGTTTCATCCAAATTTGACGTCAAGCAAGTTGCAATTCATCCTCCTTCACTTGCATTAACATGCCAATTAAATGGGCTCTGTTTGCTGCTCCAGTGAGTTCCTTGCTGATGGAATATGCAGATAAATCTTCCTCAGAGGCTGCAGGCAGCACTTTTGGGAGATGCTGTTGGCTCAGCCGCTTCCTCTTTTACCTTGGCTGTGCATGGGGTACTCCTGGCAAGGTGCAAGGGGCTGATTTGGGGTTCAGAGCCTGAAGCTGTGCCTGTTGTCCTGCCCTGCAGACACCCTGGTGGCAGTGCTGGAGAGGGACACCCTGGGGATCCGGGAGGTTCGCCTGTTCAATGCCGTGGTGCGCTGGTCGGAGGCCGAGTGTCAGCGGCAGCAGCTCCAGGTGATTCCAGAGAACAAGCGGAAGGTTCTGGGCAAAGCTCTCTCCCTTATCCGCTTCCCACTGATGACTATTGAGGAGTTTGCAGCAGGTAACTCAACAAAGGTGTTTCTGGCAATCCTGGTCTTTGCTTTCCCTCAGCTACAGAGAGTCAAGTCACATGAAAGAGGGTTTTCTCTGTGTATGCTGTAGTGATTTAAATATGAGATTGCCCCCACATTCCTCCCCATTTTCTCTCATTCTCCCCCATTCTACCCCTAAAAGGCTGGAAAGGGACATTTCATAAGGGCCTGGAGTGACAGCACAAGGGGTAATGGCCTCCTGAAGGAGGGTAGGGTTAGACTGGATATCAGAAGGAAATTCTGTAGTATAAGGGGGTGAGGCCCTGGCACAGGGTGCCCAGAGCAGCTGTGGCTGCCCCGTCTATGGAAGTGTCCATGGGCAGCCTGGACAAGGCTTGGAGTGCTCTGAGATAGTGGATGTCCCTGCCTATGGCAAGGGGTGGCACTGGATGAGCTTTAAGGTTTCCTTCCAACACTCTTCCATGATTCTATGATTACAAAATCTGCTGTCTGAATGCCATTTTCATCCATGCCCATTCACTCATTTTAGAGCCTGTGGTGCTCCCCTGGGAAGAGCAGGGGGATCACAGCTGTGTTTGCTCTCACAGCATGGTTGGGTGGTTACTGTCCCATTCAGCTGAGAGCGAAGATCCAAACTGGGGCTCACCTGCTCCCCTTCCCAGCCATCCCGAGTGTTTAAACTACAAATAATATGCAAATAATTGGTGTTGATCATAGCCTGTTCCCAAAGAGAAATGGGGATGTTTCTCCCCATCCTTTGCCTGTGGTGGTGTTGGCCCTGTCTTGCCAATGCTGTTCAGAGCAGAGCCCCATATCTGAAAAACTTTGAAAATGTTCTTTGAGCTGCAGGCTTGGTGTTGTTTAGTCTGTGTCTCAAAGTATTTTTCAAGTTTACATTAAGATCTTGATCCACAGAGATGTCTAACTCATTTCACAGCTTGGACTATAGATTGCCTTGTTTTCTTTTCATTGCTTGTTGTCTTTCACTTCATTCTCTGGGGATTCCCCAGGGACTGGAAGCTGGCAATTGGCTTAAATAGTTTTCATGCTAAAAAGACACAGTGGAGCCATTTTCCAGACTGTAACTTGTTTCAGGCTGCAGTGCTGTGTACACAGGAGCAAACAGGGGCGCTGACCCCTTCCTTTGCAGGTCACTTCTCAGGGCAGCGCTGGCATCAGCTGCTCAGTCCGTCAGGTCCCTGTTCCCACGTGAGGAAGGCTGTTGGTCAGGAGAAAATCTGGGCTTCAGACTTGGTCCCCACTCTCTGCTTGGCCTGTCACAGCTGTGATGTGGCCTTAGGAAATGTGGATTTCTTCAGAAGGAGCTCGCTCAGTGAAGCAGAGATCTTTGCGTCTTTCTGCAGATCTTATTTCTTTTAATCCTTCCTTGCGACCTTGTATCATTCTCTTACTGAAAGTGTTAATTTTGGCATGTTTGGGTTGAAGGCTTTGAGCTGGGAGTGCCAGTGCCCCTCCCCATCTTGTCTGTCACAAACTGCCTGTCCTATTTGGACCTTTGTGCTTTAAGAGAAATTCTTAAGTTTTCTCCATCCACTTTAACCTGAAAGATGAACAAAACCCCCAAACCCGGGGGACTGCAATGATTCCTCAAACAAGGAATCAACTTGGAACTCCTTCAGCTTTGTCCTTTCTCTGAGTTTCTGAGTGACTCTGATTTCTGTGGTGATCACAGCAGAGACAGAGGAGGGAAACCTTTTCCCTCCACACCCCTCTCTCCCAAAAGCCAAGAAAAGAGGGAATTTTACAGCAGTGGTTTCACCAGTTTATTGTATAATCTGGTATCAGACGTGGGGTTTTGCATGAAGATGTTTTAACTGGCAAATGTGTCCCTCCCTCCCCTTAGAGCAGGTAATTTGAAACATTGCAGAAGTGAGTTGCAACAACACAGGATAAGTTCAGACACATCAACGAGGCTGATTTTTTGCTGAACAAAGTATCCAGAAGCTCATTTACCTTTGAGGAGTCAACTTCCTTGAATTCTTGAGTCTCTCCCCATTGCATCATTGGACCAGGTTATGTCTGGGTAATATCATGCTGAATTTAACCAGCTACAAGTAGTTTTGCACCTACAAGGAGCTGGGCATTTGCTCCCCACATTAAAGAGCATTTAACTGCTATTGTTTCCCCAGTACTCAGTGGTCTTGTTCCTGTTGAAAGCCTTGTGCAAACAGCTGTAGAGAAGCTTTTGAGTGTTAGGCTAACAGACTAATTTTATCCAGTTTCACTTTTGAAAGTACTTCAGGTAGTTTGCAAAGACTGAGTTTAGCATCACTGAGTTGGTTCCCCAGAGCAGCTGTGGCTGCCCCTGGATCCCTGGCAGTGCCTAAGGCCAGGCTGGACAGGGCTTGGAGCAGCCTGGGACAGTGGAAGGTGTCCCTGCCATGGCAGGGGGTGGCACTGGATGGGCTTTAGGGTCCCTTCCAACTCAAACCAGTCTGTGATTCTGTGATCACTCTGGGAAAAATGTCTTGTTACTGGAGAAAAGATGAGCACGTGCTCCAGCTCTCGGTAAAATCATTAGCATTTTTTCCCAAGGTTCTACAATAAAGTTATTAAAATGCAAGATGTGGATTAAATGCCTGAAGGAATGAGCTGAACCACCTTTGTCTTGAGTAAAATACTCTTCAACTTTTTGAGTTGATGGTAACTGCATGACAGTCCCTCTCCCTCCTCCTCATGGTCCTCCATTGTGTGTGAACCACCAGTGTGGATGTTTGGAAATCCCTGTCTCTTACCAATGTTGTAATTTCCAGGAGTGGGGCAAGGATCAGCTGCATGCTTTTGGGTTTTTTTGGTAGCCCAGTGCATTTGGGCTCCACAGAGCTGGGCAGTTATTCACAGTTCCATGCTCCATGAAGGCTCTGCAGCCCATGACTGCCCTGTGGATAAAGGGCAGCACCTTTGTCTGGGACTTAATATCCTGTTGCACCACTGGGATCCCATCTGTGCTGGGGGTTTCGTCTGGTGCCAGCTGCAAGTCAGGCTCGTTTCCCCATGAAAATCCCAGAGGGATTCCTTCTGCTTATGCAGTTCTGGGGCCCCCAAGATCAGGAGGATCCAAAGGTGTTGGAGAGTGCCCAAAGGAGGGACACGGAGCTGGGGAAGGCTCTGAGGAGCGGCTGAGGGCACTTGGCTCGTTCAGCTGGAGCACAGGAGACTGAGGGGAGGCTCCTCGGGGGCTGCAGCTCCTCCCCAGGGCAGGCAGAGGGGCAGGGGCTGAGCTCTGCTCTGGGACAGGAGGCCAGGAAGGGCTGGAGCTGTGCCAGGGCTTGGCATGGAGCTCAGGGAAAGGTTCTTGCCCCCGAGGGTGCTGGCACTGCCCAGGCTCCCCAGGGAATGGTCCCGGCCCCAAGGCTGCCAGAGCTCCAGGAGCGTTTGGACAGCGCTGCCAGGGATGCTCAGGGTGGGGTTGTTGGGGTGGCTGTGCAGGGACAGGGGCTGGGCTGATCATCCCTGAGGGTCCCTCCTGACACGGGGCATTCCAGGACTCTGTGGTTCCATAAGGCTGAGGGCACTGCCCCTTCCCTCCCCTCTGCAGGGCCTGCCCAGTCGGGGATCCTGACGGACCGGGAGGTGGTGAGCCTGTTCCTGCACTTCACGGTGAACCCGAAGCCGCGGGTGGAGTTCATCGACCGGCCCCGGTGCTGCCTGCGGGGCAAGGAGTGCAGCATCAGCCGCTTCCAGCAGGTGGAGAGCCGCTGGGGGTACAGTGGGACGAGTGACAGGATCAGGTCAGCTCTCGCGCCCATTCCCACCCCTGGACTCGTGTTCCTGAGCTTTCCACTGCTCTAGATCTAAACACTCAAGGTTCTGTGCTAGACTCCGACTTTCCACCGTGTAAACCCCAAAGGGAAGGTGTTCTGCTGGGCAGAACCATCCCCTGATGCACTGGCCTGCATGTTGCTGCCACTTTGCATCTCTGTTGGCAAAGGTTTCCAGGAAACATGGCTCCCAGCACAGGCTTCCCTGGAAAGGGAGGGAAATAACCCCCCAAAGGCTTCCTGCAGCTTAGGGGCACATAAATGAGTTGTCATCAGTTGTCCCCCTGCCATGCTTTGTGGGGGACAGGTAACCAGTGCTCCGTCAGGTTGGTTCCCTGCTCCAGGTGTCAGTGTGGCTTGTAGAAGCCCCTTAACCTCTCCTGTTGGAGAGAGGGGTTGGGGTGAAGTTTTGCTGACACCCAGTTTGTTCAGACCTGAGCTTGTGGACAACCAGCAGAGCCCAGTTACCGAGACTGGCAGGTGTGGTTGGAAAATGGTGCTTTGCAAGGCTCGTGTTCCCAAGGCAGAAAATGAGAGCAAGACAGGAGGGAATCAGGAAGCCTTGGGGTTCTTCCCTGCTTTGTTTTCATCTTGGGTGGAAGGAGACTCGCAGCAATGAAGCTCTTCACAATTTTTAAGATGGTTCTATTGCACTGGAGATGTTGGTGAGATCCTCTGGTCCATTCCCCTCTGGCAGTGGGAACTGCTGCGAGCTCCAAACACTTCCTGCTCCCACCTCTAACACTCACAGACATTTTGGAGTTCGGGTTTGACTTGAGGTTCAGCCTCTGCAGCATCAGGGTGAGTTCCAACACTGAGTATTCCATGCTGGCTGCAGAGTTGAGGCTTCCAGCCTGCCCCAGGTGTTTGTTCTGGAAACACTGCAGGGCTAAAAGTTGGTGGACAGATGAAGAAATGCTGCTGGCAGCTTGGTAGACACTGAGGCTTCTGCTGCCTGAGAAGGTGGAGCTGTAGTGGGGTAAATGCCCTTCCCCTTCTTCCTTGGGCAGCGGGGATTCCTGCACTCAGGAGTGACTGAATCCTTATGTCTGCTCTTGGTAAATTTGGAATGCAGCAAATACCCAGCAGCATGTGAACAATTCCCCAGGGCTCAGCAGTGAAATACCCAGTGGTGTTTGGCCCTGGCAGCACTGTGAGGTGGGCACTGTGAGGTGGGCACTGTTCCACACTCCCAGGCTGCCCTGCCTTGGCCTGGCAGGTGTTTGGGGGTCCTGATGTTTTGCCACAACTTGGAAACACTTCCTGAGCCTGGACCCTGAAATTTGGGGATGGGATTGTGCAGCTTTTGGGTTTTACACAAGCCCACTTGACCAATCAGAGGTGTGAGTGTGCAGCTGATGGTTTCTGTGCAGGGTTTCACCTCTTAGTAAGGGCTGCACTTAAATCTGTGTAGGTTTGATTAAATCAGAGATGTAAAATCAGCACAAGTGGAGATATTTGTGTATCAGCTTTGTACTGGAACAATACAGGAGTGGCAGGTTTGGACTGACTTTCCTGCTCTGTTCCTGCAGGTTCTCAGTAAACAAAAGGATATTTGTAGTTGGGTTTGGATTATACGGATCCATACACGGGCCAACGGATTACCAAGTAAATATACAGGTAATTCTCTCTGCTACCTTAAAAATCCTGGCTGTTTTAGGGGCTGACAAACACATTTTAGTGAATCTGTAACAAAACCTGAGGTTCAGAGGGACTGTGTGTGTTTCTCTGGGCAGGGGGGCTGGCAGATGTAGCAAAGGCCAGATGGGGCACTGGGGATCAGAAGGATTATTGCTCTTGGTTTTATTGCACACGTCACTGCAGCATCTCCCCAGGTCTGCTCCCAGCTTTGGGGCAGTTGGGAAGCAGCTGTGCATGATTTCCCACCCCAGGCAGGCTGGGAGAGGCTCAGTTATCTCAAGTCCATCGTGATCTTGTGCAAAGAGCAGGTGGATCCCGTGGATGCTGTGTGCCCGTGTGCCACCCCAGTGTGGGTCACTGGAGAAGGACTGTCCCCAGGAGAGTCACTGCAGCACACAGGGCAGGTGTGATGGGCACAGGCTGTCAGCATTTCTTCCTTGATTGTCAGGGCTCATCCTGCTGCCCTGAGCTTTTGGGGGAGAAGGGTCTAAGCACAGTGTGGGCTTGCAGTGCTCTGCCAGCCTGGGGGTGAGGAGGGGGCGTTCTGGGCTGTCTGGGACCTGAGCCCACAGCTCTGTGCTGAGCTCAGAGGGGCCCAGAGCAGCTGCCTCACCCCTGAAAGTTCAAGTCCAGGATGTGGCTCGAAGCAACCTGGGATAGTGGGTGGTATCCCTGCCCCTGGCAGGAGGGTTGGAGGTGGATGATCCTTAAGGTCCATCCCAACCCAAACGTGGGATTCTGTGGTTCTGTGATCATAGCATTGATGGGTGACACAAGTAATGGACAGTGCAGTCATCACAGGGCTGGTCAATCTGGGAGTGCCTGGAGCTCAGCCTAGCTCAGGGACACTCACGTGGGCAGGGCTGGCAGTGTCCAGATGAAAGCTGACCTTTCATGGATGATCTGTGTTGCAGATCATCCACACGGACAGCAACACGGTCCTGGGGCAGAATGACACCGGCTTCAGCTGTGACGGATCGTCCAACACCTTCCGGGTCATGTTCAAGGAGCCTGTTGAGATTTTACCCAACGTCAACTACACAGCCTGTGCTACTCTAAAGGTACCACCCGGGGTGGGGTGAGCTGCAGGCAGGTGAGGGCACCTGCTGTAGGTTGTCACTGCAAGCTGGGCCTTGCTCTGTGTCCCTCGAGGCCAGTGGTGCAATCTCCAAGGTCTCTGTGTGCCCTGCTGCTGCCATGAGCTCATTCACCCCCAGCATTCAGAGCTGGTTTTTGACTTGTCTCACAGCACTGAACAGGTGTTTCATTGGGGAGGGGATGGGATGGTTTTTTTGGTGTGGACAGCTGAGCTGTCAGTCCTGCAGGTGTGTAATCCAGAGCCTGCTGCAGTGGCCTCAAAAAGTTCATATTTAGCTGTTGAGACCTGGTTAAATTAGTGTTAAGTTCTGATAGAGATGAGATTGAGCTCAGAATACCTGAGGTGCAAATCCGGGAGGAACTGACATCTCCACAGCTCCAAACCCATCAGAGAGCCTGGGCAGCAGCAGGGTCCTGACCTGTTCTTGTCTTCTGTGACCCCTGCAGGGTCCAGATTCCCACTATGGAACCAAAGGACTGCGCAAAGTGATCCATGAATCACCAACAACGGGAGCCAAAACCTGCTTTACGTTCTGTTACGCGGCTGGGAACAACAACGGCACCTCCGTGGAGGATGGACAAATCCCAGAGATCATCTTCTACACATAGTGCCACTGCCCAGCCCGCCCTGGACTCGACTCTTCCCTGTCGCCTCCCAAACTAAATCTCTGGCTGAGTTTGACCACACCAATTGGAGCCACACTAGCCAAAGGTCACAGTGAAATCATTTCAAAGCTCATGTTCTGCCTTGTGCTAGTGCTGCTGCTGCTCTCAGGTGCCAGGCCAGCTGGTGTCCCAGTGCAGGCCAGCTGGTGTCCCAGTGCAGCCCAGCTGGTGTCCCAGTACCATTTGTAGGTTGTCTGTGGCTTGTTGTTTTTCACCTCCTGATTAACCCTATCTAACAACGTGCGTTTTTTGGACTGTAATGAATGTAGATGCTTTTCCACTGGTCGGAAACAAGGCAACGAGTGGCTCTGGTTGTGGTTTCACTTGCCATGAGGAGATGGTCCTGCAGGCAGACTCGGTCAGGGCTGGGTGGCCTCTGCTCTGCTCCAGCTCAGCAGTCCAGGCCAGACTGCAGGGCTTGTCCAGCCCGTGTCCAGCACCTTCCCTCCCTCCCAGCAGCCTCAGCACACAGAGCCGCCTTCAAAAGTCATGGAAAGTGGCCTTTTCCCTGAGGCTTTGCTGTTCCAGCACTACACAGGCTTGGAGACCTCAAAGCTGAGCTCCTCTGGAGGGACTGAGGCATTTTCCTGCTCTTCTCACCGATCTGTGACAATCTTCACCTCGGGCAGTTGGTGGCAGCGAGGTGACCTCCCTGCAGAGTGGTAAGGGGCAGCAGCCTGGCCGGGCAGCTCCTCCTGCATTCTGAGTCCCCGTGGTGCTGCTTCCACACCCCTGGCATGTCCCAAGCACTGGTGATGCTCAGCTCACCCCTGAGCAGCCCCAGCTCTGTTGTTACTGGCTGTTGTCCTTTGCAGAGTGCCAGGGTTTGTCAGTTGAAGCAGAAGGGCACCTGCCTCACCTGCTGCAGGGCATTCCTGCAGTTTCCATGCACGTTTCCATGTGCTTTCCTCTGTTCCTGTGCACTGCTGCCTTGCCCCTGCTGCCCTGATGGAAGCAGGAAGAGAGGCTGGATGTGCACCTGCCTGTTACCTATAATGCAGCAGATGGACAAGGATTTACCAAATGGTTCAGGAAAAGGTGGAGTATTCTCTGTGCTGGTGTGTGTTTGCACACTGCCTGTTGACCAGGCACAGGAGGGAGATCACAAACATCACCTGTTGAGCTGTGGAGCTCGGTGACCTTGAAGATACCCTTGTTCAGGGCCAGCTGCTTTCCCTGTGGCTGTCACAGAGAGGGTGGCTGCTCCTGGGCTGCCTGACCAGCCCCACCCTCGCTGCCCACGAGTGAAGACCACGAGACTCTTCATTCCCTCCTCTGCAGAGGAAGCTGGAATTAAGCTCAGCCTGGCAGAAAGATCAGAGCCACCGGAGTCTGCGTGGGACTGGCTGGGGTGGTGCTGCCTCAGGGCCCCTTCTCCAACCTCCTGCTCCAGCACACGGAGCCACTGCCACTCTCTGGGCAGCTGCTGCCACTGGATTTCACTGCTGGAAGTCGAAACCTGGCTGTCCTTGGCTGGAGCACGGCTTCTCCTCCTCCTCCTGCTGTCCCAGCCGCGATCCTGGGGCTGTGCTGGCTGGAGTCTCCTCCTCAGCCGTGCAACAGCAGCCTGGGAATGCCCTACATCTCCTCACCAGTAGCTGTTAGAGATGCCCAGAGTGTGTTCTGTGCTCCAGGGAAATGGTGTGAGCTGTGTATTGTCAGCCTGCTTCCAGGTGGGATGGTTCTAATAGGGCCAGTACTAAAAAAATAGAAAAAAATCCCAACCCTGGGTCCATGACCTGGTGACTGAACCCGACTCTGTGCAGTGCAAACAGTGCTGTGAGATGGATTCACAGCCCAGGCTCCGTGTCTGTCGGGCTGTGACTGTGCCTGCTCCTGTCACCACCCCTCTCCCAAGGGTGGTGGGAATGTCTGCTGCCAGCCAGGGCCTGTGCTGGGGCTACACCTTCCCCAGGGGCTCTGATCTGGGTTCTGCACCTCGGGGCATCTGGTACAGGTGGAAATAGTGGAATAATTGGAATTTGAGAGAGGCAGAGCCGTGCATTTGGCTCTGGGAAGAGCAGGGCCTGGGGCAGGCCCTGCCCAGCTGCAGGGGGAGCCTCCCGCTGGCTGTTCCCTGGAAGTTCTGTTCTCATGATTATTTTGTTACGCAAATTCTCGTCCCAAATCCCACCCTCCTGCCCTCCCTGCGCAGGGCAGATCCAGCAGTTTGTCCTGTCACAGAGGGAGAGGAGTCAAACTCTGAACTACACCTGAGCAACTTCTGTTCTTATGGCTTTTCTGCAGTTTGATGCAATTCTGGCTTTTGTAGATAGATGAATGTAATTCCTTGTTGGACATGCCTGTTCCCAGAAGTATGAGCCATTCTGTTGTACCACGTCACCTTCCAGCAGAGCGGGCCCGGCCCAGCTCCTGTGCTATTTGATGAATGTATCCGATGCTCTCGTCCCGTGTTCACACTCTGCTTTTTGGCCAGCTTTGTGATTTGTAAATAGGAAAACAATAAAGACATTGAGGTTGTCTTTATGAAGTTTCTGTGTGATGGGAGGAGAATGATGGCCGCTGGAATGGTGGAGGGGAAATCTTGGCCAAGCTGGCTCCTGGCCCATCTCCCCCAGCCGAGAGTGTGGGGTCCTCAGCTTTGCATCCACGCGGTGTGGGATGAGCCAGATCCTTGGGACTCCTGAAGCCTGGCAGCCACTGCTGGGGAGTCCAGACCCTCAGGGTATGAGGTGGTGGTAGGAGGGCAGCAGGATGGCACAGGGTGGACGCGCTTTGGTCTGGGTGATGTAATTTTATGACTGAATTTCTTAAACCTGAATTGGAGGGTTTTGACAGTTAAATGCACTAAAAGCTGCCTCAGCCGTTGGGGGTCCAGGCCTGAGGGGAAAGGCAGATCCTCTGGCGTGTGATGCCCAGCACGGAGAGGCTTTGGGGGCTGCTGGAGCAGGGATGAGGGCTGGACTCTGCTCCTGTGCCCAGCACAGCTCCCACGGTCACTCAGCTCCTCGGGGCCACCAGGGCCCTGCCCTTTGCCCGAGGGAGCAGTGGGGTCGTGGTGAACGGAGCCCCTGGGCCAGGGGCAGCTTCCCAGGGCTCCAGCCCGTGCTGGAGCTCAGCCTCGGGACCCTGCAGCACCCGGAGCAGGGGGAGCCCAGCCCAGCCTGGCTCCATGCTGGAGCACTGGGCTCAGCTGGGAATCACCCTCCTGCACCATCACCTTCCTCACTCACAGGCTTTGCAGGAGCATCTGCCTGGGAGGGCTGCCCAGAGCCATCGGCTTTGCTGCTGTTCCCCGGACCTGTCCCCCCTGCGATTTTCCTCCTGCTGCTTCAGGAAAGGCTCCTGGGCAGGGAGCCCCTGCGAGGGGCTGGAGCTGCTCCCACCCACTGCTGAGGGGGTGCTTGGGCAATGTCCTCACCCTTGGGAGCCACACAATGAAGCACAGAAGAACGTGTTGGGTTTTAAAGATTTTTTTTATTTTTTTGTTTTTATTAAAAAAAAAAGCCCCTAAATTCTATGGCTTCCAGGAAGCATCAGAGAAATTGAAATGCCATATCTGTACACTTGGTTTTAAAGCAATAACTAAACTCGCAATGGAACAAACGCTCTCACGTACAATCGCAGTATTTGGACTCCTCGCTGGAAGGACAGAGAGTCCCGGGCTCGGGCCACGGCCCCGGCGGCCGAGGGTGTGCGTACAGAGCCGGGCACTGCGGGCACGCCCTCGGGCCGCTTTCCCTTCCCCTCCGCGGCTCCTCTTCGGCCTCTGCCGGGGCTGCTCTGAGCCAACGCGCTGACAAGGGACCACTTCCAGTGAAAATTTTAAGGCGATTTTTAAAATTCGTTTGTTCGCCTCGCTGGGGACACGAGGTCAAACGTTGCACGTCCCCTTCCCGCCGTGGCCAGGGACGCAGCAGCAGCTGGGGCCGCAGCCCGGACAAGCCAAAGCCGGGGTCAATCCCGAATTTAGGATGAAGAGGGGCCGTGGGGAGGGCACGGCCCCGTGGGAGACCCCACGCCCCCCCAGCCCCTCCACAATCCGGGGTCTCCAGCCCCCCGAGATGGTCAGTTTGGACAAATGTTTCAAAGCAGCCACAGATGGTCCCATCCCTCCCCCGCCCCCCCAGCACAGCCTCAGCCCCTTCTCTTGGGGCAGAACAACAGGGTTTTGGTAAAGATAAGTGTGTGTCCCCCCCAATGTGTCACGATCAATACACACGACAGCGCACGGGGTCAGTCACGTGGGGAGCTGCAGTGCCCGGGGTGGGGAGGAACACGGGGGTGCGGGGGGTGTCCGTGTGTCAGTTCCAAAACCTGCATTTCCCCCAGCCCCAGCAGCAGGCCGGGAGGATCCACAGCGGGGGGATGCCATGCTGGGGGATTCCACGCTGGCAGAGCCGCTCCACCCCGCGCCCTTCACTGCCCGGCCCGGCCCCCAGCCCCGGCCCCCCGGGAGCAGCCGTGGGGCCTCGGGGGCTCAGGCTGTAAAACCAAGAGGCCGATCAAGCCCTGCCCACACCTACAGCTGTTGCGGAAACATCCAGCCCCAAGACACGGCAGCACCAGAGACGAGGCTGCTTTGCTTCCCCTCCCTGCTTTGCCACCGCCATTCATGGGTCCCTTTGGTCTCGGCCGTCCCTGTCCCTGTGTCCCCCAGCCCCTGGGAGCCTCGGACCTGCTCTCGGCGGGACCGGACGGCGCCTGTATTGCTCGCAAAAGTGCATCGTAAATGAACTGTAAACGCGTTTCCTCTCCCCGCCCCGCGCGCCCCCGGCTCTCCCCGCCCGAGCGGGGCCGGACCGAGCCCAACGCTCGCCACCAACGGCCTGACCGAGGGGACCCGGCGGGGACGTGAGGCGGGGCCGGAAGGAAGAGCAGAATTCGGTAACACTGAAGATGACGGTCAAAGACTGACGACTCAGCACTCTGCACCGAGACTCACTTTAAATTAACTTAAGAGACAAAGAAGCAACAGAAAAAAAAAATTCCTCCTTAGCCCACTGCTCTTGAAATTGTCTTCGTCTTCTTCTGACAGCGACGGGTCAGAGTCTGTAGTTGATCCCCATTTCAGACTGGTTATAAACTCAAAGCAAGTGACGCCGTGGGTTTTTCTCTTTCTTTTTTCTGTTTGACGGACGCAGGAACTTCAGCGAAGTTGGGCTTGGTTCGAGTAAACGGCCACGAGTGGCGGAGGAAAGGACAAGCAGTTTGGGGAGGCCCCGCTCCCCAGCTGCGCATGGGGCGCTGGGGGAGCCCGTCCGGCCCGGCCCCCCCGTCCCCGTCCAGCCCGAGGGGCCGTTGGCTCCGCGGGGCAAGATCCGGCCACGGCCAGAGGGAGAGGAGCCATCGCTCGCCGCTCCGCCCGGCCGGCAGCTCACTTGCGACGCTTGGTGGTTTTCCTCTTCCTTCTCTTGAAGAAACAGCAGCACCTGGGGACAGAGGGGACCCGTCAGCCCCGGGGCCAAGGCACGGAGGGCGCAGCAGCCCCGGGGTCAGGGAGGACAGAAACCCCTCGGTGCCTTGGTGAGCCCCGCGTGGGCACAGCTGCTCCACCAAGTGCCCCTGGTACATGGCAGGGGCTGGTCTGGGAGTACCACAACGGCCACCAAAAGTGACACCTGCCACAGCAAATGGCACCGAGCAGGGGAGTGACGCTGACCATGGCACACAAGGCCATGAGCCAGGGACTCCAGAGAAGGAGCAGTCCCAGATCCATCCATGCCCCTCTGTGCAGGAGCCTTGGGCAGGGCGAGATGGGAAGGGCTGGGGGGTTGGTGGTCCTGCAGGGACACCCCTCATGGGGTGCCGGGGGACAGCTGGGCTGTTGCTCCCCAGAGGGCACTGGACAAGGCATCCTGGGGCAGCTGCTGACCCCTCCTCCAGCCCAGCACTGGCGAGGGGGCAGCAGGGCTGGGGCCTTACTTTGTATCGTCTGTCACCTCCACCTCGGTGGGGGCTGTGATGGGGGCGTTCGAATGTCCTGCCGTCGGGTCATCTGTGTTCAGCTCTCCGTTGGTGGAGCTCATCACCTGGGGAGAGACGAGTGTCAGCGGGGGCAGCCCAGGGGTCTGCAGCCCTTCCCCTCCCTGGGGGGCACAGGAGCCACCCAGGAGACCACCCAGCTCTGCCTGAGAGCACTGAGGTGCCCTTCGTGGCAGGATTGTGCCCTCACCCAGACCGCAGTGCTCGGCCTGAGTGCTGAGCTCTCCCCAAGAGCCCCATTGCACAGAGAGCTCTGAGCCCCCCAGAACGCCCCTGGAAGGATCCCAGCTCCTGGGAGCCCCTGCACCAGGAGAGGGGCTTGCTAGCAGCCAGCTCCAGTGTGGGTGACAGACATGGCCTGGGAAAGCTGACAGCTCCAAGGAGCCCTTCCCACAGCTGAGCATCTGGACACGACTTCTGCTTCCCAGCACCAAGATTCAGCCCAGTGCCTGCCCTGTGGGCTCAGGCATCCCTGAGCTCCTGCCCACTCACCAGGGCAGCAGGGTCAGCCACAGTGCCAGGGCCAGGAGGACATCCAAGCCTCCAAGGCAACTGGGAGGTGCCTGAATCACCATCCTGTGCCTGCTGCCCACAGGCAAAGCCAGGAGCTCCCTGGGGATGCACAGGCCAAACACTCTCCAAGCTGCTCGGCCCTGGCAAGGACCCTCAGCCTTCCCCAGCCCCTCGGAGGAGCTGCCACCCAACAGCCAGTGCCCAGCCAGCAGGGCCACGTCAGGCTCCAGCCCCTGACACCAGCACAGAGACCCCTGCACATCACCCCGCAGTGCCGGGCGCAGGCGGAGCACGGCAGGAGGGTTTGCAGAGCAGGAGTGGGGAGGAGGAAGGGGATGAGGGACAGGAGGAGCGAGGCAGAGCATGAGCTGGGCCCTCGGAGTGCCCGGCCCCACGGCCTGCCTGGCACCACGGAGTGCCCAGCCCCGTGATGGCAACAGCAGGAGCTGTGCCCAAGCCTGGGGCCAAGCACCAGCAGAGTCACCGTGGAGCAGCAGGAACGAGCAAGAGCGGCGGGGACGGAAGCAGAGACAGAGGAAGCGGCGCAGGCCCAGCCAGGGGACCCGGCATGGATGTCCCACCATCCATGAGGGAGGGACCCCCAAACCAAGGCAGGGCTGAGTGGCAGCGGGCAGGAGGCGGCGAGGGCGGCGAGCACGGGGCTGACGGCGCCAGCACAGGACCGAGGCAGGGCCGCGGCAGGGGACACGGCCAAGGAGTGCCCAGGAAGGGAGGAGAAGCAGGGCTTGGAGCCAGGGCTCCAGTCAAGGAGGCGCAGGTAGGTCCTTGCTCAGACGAGTGGCACTGGGGGCAGAGCAATGCCCACCCAGCTGCTGTGCTGCAGTGTCCCTGCCATCCATCCATCCATCCATCCATCCATCCATCCATCCATCCATCCATCCATCCATATCCATCCATCCATCTCCAACCGCCCTCTAATTCCCCCTGGCAGCACCAAGGGAGCCCAGCAGCCCTTGGGAAGCAGCACCAGCCTCGTCTGCGAGCCGTGAGCATCCCCTCACACCACAGGGACAGGCAGTACGTGCTGCAGCCGGGGCAGGACCCCGGGATGTGTGGCCCCGGGGCGGGGGAGCGGGGCTGATCCCGGCTCCGCGGGCGGCCACGAGGCCCAGGGTGGCTCCGCTCCCTCCCGCGCCCGCCCCTGCCCCAGGCGCGTGGTTTCATGTACCTGCACGGACCCCCCGAGCCTGCCGGCTGCCAGGTGAGCTCCCAAAGGCTCCTCGGCAGGCTGCCCACCGGCCTGAGGATCCCACAACTCCGTCCCCTCGGGCAGCTGCTCGCGACAGGCAGGAGGAACAGAATGAAAAGAAACAAAAGAAAAGAGGGAGAATGGGGAAGAGAAGGGAGAAGTGGAGGGAAGGGGTGGGAAAAGTGGCAAAGGGAGTCGAGAAAATAAGACATGCAAAAGCAAAAACATGACCGGAGCAGCTCGAGTTGGTGATTGCGGAGGGCACCCGTGCAGCACCGTCCCGACGGCTCCCAGAGCAGTCCCTGTGGCGACAACGGGGGTCTGTGTCCCCCTGCCACCTACACACACCCCCACGGCCAGCCCCACACAGCCCCTGGAGCACGGCAAGCTCCAGCAGGGCTGGTGGCTGTGTTTGGGAGCAGGCTGGGGCAGCAGAGCCGGAGCTGTAGCCAGGCCCAGGTGACGCCGCATCCCCAGGACGATGCAGGGCTCGGCAGGGCCTGTGTGGCACAAGCTGGGCCAAAGCCTCCCCCAGTGAGCACAGCATGGCCCCACAGCTGTGGGGACACTCTGTGTCCCCAGGCTGGACGCTGCTCCCGTGCTCCCGGAGCTCTGTGCTTTGCTCTTCCCCCTGCTCTGGTGAAGGGATGCCCACCATGGCATTTCCCTGGTGCTGGGGGCACAGAGCAGACCTTACTGGGAGCAAGCTCCCAGAAATGAGCCAGAGATGATTTGAAGATGTTTCCCTCTCCCTAAGGAAGCTCTGCCAGTGAGAGCAGGGGCTGTGCCAGGCTCCCTGTGCTGGGCAGGAGCAGCCTGGGGAGGACAGGGCACTGCAACCCCTGCTCCAGCCCCTTTGCAGGTGCTCTGCCCCCAGGGAGGTTTGGGAGGACAAGGCTTTGTACAGGACTACTGGGAAACACATGAGGTTTGCTCTGAGTGGCAGCAGTGCCACAGGCATGTGTCCTGCACCAGGGCAGGACAGGCCACAGCACTGGAGCAGTTCTGAGCAGCCTGGCCCCCTTCCCACACAGCTGTGCCTGATCCCTGCCCTGATTCCTGGCCCCGGGCTGGGCTCCCTTTGCCCTGCCCATTCCCAGAACAAAGGCAGCCCCAGCATGGGGCAAAATGCTGCCAAGCTGCCCCTCCAGTCCTGTCCTCCCTTGCCCCGTGTCACTGTCCCATCGATGGAAGGGCATCACAAGCAGAGCAGCGAATCACCCCAGGGGGACAGTGCCCTTAGCAGAGGTGGCTCAGCCTGCACCAAGCCCTCCCCCACACCCCAGGCTGGACCCTGCTCCTCACCAGCTGATGTCCAGGCCTGGCACTCCCAAGTCACGCTACAGCCCCCACAGTGCTTCCTCTCTCTTCTGCCAGGCCACAGGGACATTGCCCTGGGCCCCAGCGAGCCACAGACCCAGAGCTGTGGGAGGGAACTCCTCCCACAGACAGCACTGAGGGAAAACCATGTTCCAGTCCCTGCCACCACCCCCACTGGCTCCACGTCCCTGGAGCTGCAGCCTGAGCTGCCCAGCCCACAGCCCCGTGGCCCAGCCAGGCCGTGCCATTGCTCACCTGGTGTTTGGTGTGTGGCTGTGCTTTGTCTCTGTTCGGGGGCTGCACCTGCACCTCGCTGTGCATCGTGCCAATGGGGGTGGGCTGGAGACACCAAGGACAATGTCAGTGCAGAGCCCTCCCAACACCCCACAGCCAGATCCAACCTCTGGCCAAACATGCAAAACCCCCCCAGAACCGGGGCCTGATCACTGCCCCTACCCCTGCCCCAGCAGTGCCATGCCTGGTATCTGGCTGCAGCGAGCCCAAGGAATGCACCCATGGCAGAAAGTGAGGTGCCAGCTTGGCTGTTGGGGTCCCCTTTGCTCCAAGAGCCTAAAATTCCCATGTTACAGCCCTGGAGCTGGTGACTGGTGAGGAGAGTGGAGCTGGTCCCCCGGACATAGTGTGTGGCAGGCATGGCTGAGAGCCACCTCCTCCCTGGCTGCTGCCACCGACCCCGCTGTCCCTGCTCCCTGGGGTGCCTCCCCCTCTGCCCCCAGCCCTGAGCACTCACCAGAGGTTTCCCTGCCCAGTCGTATTCGTAGTCGAACACGTAACCGTTCCTCTCGAACAAGTCTGTGAAGAGCTTCCTCAGGTAGTCGTAGTCGGGCTTCTCAAAGAAATCCAGGCGCCGCACATAGCGCAGGTACGTGGCCATCTCCTCTGCGGGGACACGGGGGCTCAGGGGGACAGGGCACAGGAGGCTCGGGGCAGGGGGCTGGGCTGGGCAGTGCTCTCACCTGGGAAGTTCTCACAGAGCACCTCCACCGGGGTGGCTCTTTTGGTGTCACCAATCTTCTGGTACCTCTCCTTTAGTGTGTCGGCCTGGAGGGGACAAGGGGGGGTCAGCACAGGGGCCAGGCACTGCCCTGGGCTGTCACACCACGGATGATTTCTTGGGCCCCCTTTCCCAGGTAACTCCTTCCCAGGAAACTCCCTCCCCAGGCAGGTCTGGAGGACAAACCCCAGGGTTTCCAGGACAGCCACTGTGAGAGCAGCTGGGGGGACACAGGGAGACCTGCAGCTGCTCAGCACTGCAAGGGCCTGGCAGAGCTCAGAGCTGGCAGGGTGCTAACCCTCCAACACCCCACGGGCCAAACCTTTCCCCTCCCCATGCCAGGGCAGAGCCACACCCACAGGAAGCCATGCCCAGGGGCAGCAGGACCTGGCAGTTACCTTGAGGCCTTGCCAAGGAAGGCTCCCACGGAGGAAGTACATAAACATGTGCCCTAATGCTTCCAGGTCGTCCCTGCGGCTTTGTTCTGCATGGAGAAAAAGGGACACGGGTCAGTTCCCACTACAGCCACTGTCCCTGTCCAGCCCCCAGATCCTGCAGCACCCCATGTGTCTTGCCAGCACCCTGAAGAGCAGGAGAGGCAGCTTGTCCCCATCCCCACCTCTGGCACCCCTGCCCTGCAGTCCCTCCCTTCAGCCAGGAGGCAGGGCTGGCTGCCTGTGCCCACACACCTTTCCCCAGGTGGGTGTTGATGCTCATGTAACGTGCTGTCCCTGTCAGGCTCTTGTGCTCTCGGTAGGGGATGTGTTTTTTGGTCTCGGGGTCGATATACTCTTTGGCCAGGCCAAAATCGATGATGTGGATGGTGTGCTGCCGCTTGCTGCCCGGCCGCCCCACCAGGAAGTTCTCTGGCTTGACATCTCTGTAGATCAGGCTTTTGGTGTGGACGTACTCCATCCGTGTGATCTGGGGCAGAAGGAGGTGTCAGTGCCAGGGCAGAGACCCACCCTGTGTCCTGCACGCCCCTGCCCTGGGCCCTGCTCCCCTCAGCCCCAGCCCCAAGGACGGGCACATCGGCTCCTTCCCACCATGGGACACAGCCCCAGGCCAGCTGCACCCTGGGCACACAGTGAGATGCTCTGGGCACACTTAGATGCTTGTCAAGGCTCAGAGAGGGGCTGTGAAGGGTGGAGAACCCTCCCTCAGCAGGGAGGGGGTGAGGTATGGGTGAGCCAGGCTGGCTTGTGCCAGCATCTTCTCCCCATTCCCCATGGGATGCCCATGCTGCCTGCCCACAGTGCCCACACACCCCCTGCTCCCCAGGGCAGCCAGGGGAGGCATGCAGGGCTGCAGGGGAGCAGTGCAGGGCTGCAGGGGAGCAGTGCAGGGGCTGCAGAGGAGGTGTGCAGGGCTGCAGGGGAGCAGTGCAGGGGCTGCACTCACCAGCTGGATCGCGATCATCAGGACTGTCTTGAGCGTGAAGGTTCGATCACACAGATCGAAGAGATCTTCCAGGCTGGGTCCGAGCAGCTCCAACACCATGGCATTGTACTTCCCACAGGGGCCAAAGTAGTAAACCTGAGGAATTCCTTCTGCAAGAGATGGAGCAGGGGCTGTGCAGGGCTGCAACAGGGCCACGCTGTCACAGCCATGCCACTGCCAGACAGGGACAGGGGCTGCAGAGGGGGGATGTCCCTGCACTGCCCTCCCTGCACAGCCAGCCTGGCTTTGCTCGGGGCAGCAGGGGGAAGGAGGCAGCTCCATCTGCATCCCTGACTCTGCAGCGGGGGTGGTGGGGGGAAAGAACTAAATCAAAAGAAATCAAAGATGAGATGAGGTGTCTGTGTAAAACCAGCCTCTCCCTGTGGAGCAGATGGGCAGGAGCTCCAGCTGGGGGTGAAGTTGCAGAGTCACATTTAGGGAAAGCCTCTCTCCCAGCAGTGCCCTGGGCAGGCAATTCCAGCTGGGGGTGAAGTTGCAGAGCCACATTTAGGGAAAGCCTCTCTCCCAGCAGTGCCCTGGCAGGCAGCTCCCCAGGGCAGCCCAGCCCAGCCCCGTACCTGCATTGCCGAGCTGTTTGTAGAACCGATACTCCAGGTGCAGCTGGGGGGCTCGGGATTTTATGGGTTCCTTGGAGGAGAGAAAGGAGAACAGTTGAGTGGTAAGCAGGATGTTCAGGGGGTCTGGGTGTCAGACACATCTTTCACATGCTGGCAGAAGCTGGGCTGAGAGCATTTGGGGTTGGGAGCAACTGGTATAAAACGGAGATGAAGCCTCAGGGGATGATGAGAGAAAATCAGCCCATATGGGAGCCAGATCATCTCATCCAGAGAGGGGGAAACATTAATGGGACCAGGTACCAGGGGGACCACCCTCTCTGCTGCTGGCAGTGGCTGAGCATAGCACAGGCCATGGTGAGGGCTGGGAAAAGCAAGACTCAGCTCTTCCCTGCCCAGACCTGGATCACCCCTCCGGCAGTGGTGTGTTCCCAGACTGCCCTCAATTCTCAGCAGGAACAGAGCTCCCCCACAGCCCCCCAGCCACCACATCCCAGCCCAACACCATGAGAGAAAGGGGAGAAGCCTCCTTCCCAATGGCTGGAACATCCCCCACCCCAACCATGGAGGAACTTCCCTGTTTGACAGCCACTCACCAATTTGATAGCTACGTATTCATTTGTGTAGAGATTCTTCCCTGCAGGGAGAGACACAAAAAGGAGATGAAAAGCAGTCCCTGCATCACCCCCACCATACATCCACCGCTGTCCCTGAGGGCTCCTGGGCTCAAAAACATTCTGAACAGGTTCTGCAGCTCCCACAACACCTGAAGAGGCAGAGCAGAACCCACTTTGGGGAGTTGCAACATGCCTGCTAATTATCCCCAGGTGGGGTATGTGGATTCCTCTGGGATGGGGAGGCTCCTGGGGGCTGGAGCCAAGGCTGATGGGAGGGGGCAGCAGCAGGGATGTGACAGGGCAAGGCAGGGACAAGGCTGAGACTTGGTGCTTCTCCCAGCCCCAGCCCCACAGGTGGAGGGGGCTACGGAGGATGGCCAGAGTTGGGGGACACTGAGTTATGGCCAGGGGGACCCTGCAAAGGGTGGCAGGGAGGAAGGACACCCGGGAGCACTGGCACAGCTGGCAGTGGTGTGAGGGCATCACAGGCAGGTGGGAATCTGTCCCCCACAGCTGGGGTCACTCCTGGGAATGGCACACACCTGTGTGTATGTGTGTGTGAATCAACCTCATCCCTGGGGATGCTCCTGCCCACCCAAGGGCACAGGGGAAGCCAGGAGCAGATCCATAGCACGGCCCAGACTGCATGAGGAGCTGAAGGCTGCAGGAAGAGCCCAGGGGAGTGAAGGAGCAGCTGTGGCACCCAGCACCCTGTACAGGACCCCCGGAGGGCTCCACAACTGCACAGGACTTTTCACACCATAGCCACAGGAAGGCTGAGCAAAGGGTGCTTCCACATCCCCCCAAAACCAGGGGGCTGAGGAAAAGGGGACACACCTGGGAAGCATCAGCACAGCCTCTGCAGGATTAAAGGTCTGCAGGAACACTCTGAGCATTCTCTGTGCCAGAGCCTGCAGGAGCCCAGGCAGGTGGGGGTTAAGGGCAGCAGACTCCAGATCCCAGCGATCCCATTGCCTGCCGTGTGGGTATCTGATGGAGCTGCATCTGTCTCCTCGGATTTTCTCCAAGCAATTTGCTTAGGGAACAAGCTCCTCCTGGCATAAGATTTCATCTGCTCCCACTGCTGCTCTCCACCTGAAGCAGCAATAAATCCTGGCCGGGTGACATCAGAGGCAGCTGCTGAGCGCCACGGTCGGCAGGATTACGGGAAGAGGGATGAATGGGAGATATTAATGGAGCAGCTTCTCCCAGGGATGGGCTCTGCAGCCAAGGAGGGGCTCAATCCTGCTGCCTCCCTGACCCTCTCCCATCCCAGGGGACCTCTGCCAAGCCACTTTGTCTGCTGCTTCTGCATAAAGCAAATCCCTTCACAGCGATTAGGGAGGAAGGGATTTGGGAGGGAGGGAGGAATGGAACGTCTGGTGAACACAGCTTGTGCCAGATCCAGGGAGTTTGTCCCATCACACCCTGACATTTCCTGGGGAGCAGGTGGGACACCCCCAGACCTGTGCATGGCTCCACAGGGCCCTACAGTTCGGTCCAAAACAATTACTGTTGCCTTCAGGGCAGCAACATGCGATCAGAAAACTCACAGCTGGATTTTCCCTGAGGTCAGGCAGGATTTGAAGGGGGAAAAATATAACATGGCAGGAAAACTGTCAGAGGGACACTGCAAAAGGGACTCAGCAGGGAGGGAGAAGGGATGGAGGTGGGAGAATCCCCAGCAGTGGCATCTGTCCTGTCCCCACCACACAGTGGTGGCACAGAAACCTACCAGCAACAAAGCTCTGGAGCTGGCACCATTCTCCCAACCCAAAAATGAGTCCAAATCATTTGGTTCAGCCCTTCCTTGGGGGGCTTGGACACAGCTGATGGACAAGATGGGGAGCAGAGAGGGTATGGACTGGTCAAATCACCACCCTCTGCTTCCTCTTTCTGAATTAAAAAAGGTGCAAACAGCAGAACTGGCCTGTCATGAGATTAATAAACCAAATGAAAAGAAAAAGCAAAAGAGCAAGGAGGGAGGATTCCTTCCATGCCAGGGAACTCCCAACTCCAGCTCCTGGAGCCCCCTGCTCTGCCCCAGTGCTCCCAAGGGGGCAACTTTGACACCCAAAATGTGCCAGAGCCCAGGGAGTGCCTAGGAGGACTAGAGCAGGCAGGACTTGCAGCACAAAAGGTGCTTTTGAAAGGAAATAAAAGACAAAAGTGGTGAGATGGGCGGCAGAAAGCAAATATTTGCACTGCAGGGGTCTTTGCCCGGCTCGGTGCCGGAGGTGCCTCCAAACCCAGCTGGCAGCACCTGCAGGATGCAGTGTGGGATCAGAAGAGGCTGAAGCCAGGCCTGGGGCCAGGGTGTGTTAAAGCTGGACCTGGCTCTCTCTGCTGTCCCTCCCCAGGGATTTGGCAGCAGCACCCAGCACCTGCTCCTGCACGTCAGGGCAGCCAGGAGGAGCCCGGCTCTGCGCTGGCTCCCAGCTGGGTCCCCATCCAAGCAGCTCAGAACCATGGAATCACAGAGGCACTACAGTGGGAAAAGACCTTTCAGATCACCACTCTGATCATCAGCCAGCAGTACCACCATGTTGACACTAGCCCATGTCCCCAAGTGCCACATTCACATGTTTTTGAACACTTCTGGGGTGGTGACTCCACTCCTACCCTGGGCAGTCTGTTCCAATGCTTCACAAACCTTCCAGTGAGTGAAGAAATTTTCCCAGTATCCAATCTAAACCTCTCCTGGCCCAGCCTGAGGCCATTCTCTCTCCTCCTGTCCCTGTTCCCTGGAGCAGAGCCCAACCCCCTGGCTGTCCCCTCCTGTCAGGAGTTGTGCAGAGCTACAAGGTCCCCCCTGAGCCTCCTTTTCTCCAGGCTGAGCCCCTTCCCAGCTCCCTCAGCCTCTCCTGGAGCTCCAGACCCTTCCCCAGTCCCATTCCAGTCTCTGGACATGCTCCAGCTCCTTGCTGTGAGGGGCAAAGTGAGCACTGAGGCTGCCCCTTGCCTGTGGCACAGCACTGTGCCCACGCTGGGCACCTTTGTGCAGCAGCAACAGCAGCAGCACAGAGCTGTGCCTGGGCACCGGGATGGGAATTTGGCTGGGAATTCCCAGACCTGGGAATGCAGTGGAGGAACAGGGGATGAGGCAGCTCCACACAAAGGCAGCCAGGCCCAGCCCTGCCAGCACTGCAGCTCCAGTGACAGTGGCTGCACCAGGCCAAGCAACGACAGCTCTGTGGAATGCTGGGCTTTAACACCATCAGAAGAAAAATGTTATTTTAGAGCTTGACCTTCTCTAAAGGAGGCTCTGAACAAGCAGGAGGAAAAGCAAGCCTGAGCCTTCAGCAAGAGAGGGAGGAGCAGCAGGAATTGTGTAGGTTCCTCTCTCCCAAAGCCTCCAAAGACACCCATGTGCCACCTCTGGCATGTGGTGGGTCTGTGGCTCTGACCTCTGGGAGGTGGCCGAGCCCTTGGCCACACTGCAGGTGCTCACAGGGAGGTCTCTGCAGTGCCCAAGACAAGAAGGGTGTCACGAGCAGGGCGCTGAGCCCAGACACTTTTTCAGAAGGCACCTTTTGTGACCCCAGGTAACTCCCAGTGAGTTCCTGGGAGGCTGCAGGACAGGCCCGAGAGCCACAGCTCAGGAGAGCTTGGGAATGTCCCCAGCACCTGCACATGACCCTTCAGCTGGCATGGCCCTGGCCCAGCTGCAGTAGTGAGCTGCTCCTGGTTCACACACTGCACATAGACTCACCCCTGTGTTCTTCCCTCCAAAAATCCCGAGTTTACTTTAAAAGATAATTAATTTCCAGCTTTTAATTTTGAAGGAAAACAGCTGCTGTGGCTCCAGGCTGCCAGCAGCAATGCATACAGCAGGTTGGGGGAGAGGGGTGGGTACTGAGAAGCTGCAAAAAGCACATTTGCAGAAGTTTACTGCTGGAAGAACAGAAGCAGCAGCTGCTGCCATGTCCCCCATCTTTCCCTGCACCCTGCTCTAGGCTGTGGCTGCCCTGGGGCAGCTCCATGGCACAGCCTGGCAGAAGCACCAGCCTCAGGCCAGGCTCAGGAAAGGGCCCTCAGGGAGCATGCCAGGACTAAGGGAAATTCCTGGCTCTGAGGCAGCCCTGCACCAGGGCACGACCTGCACAGCACCAAGGTGCTTTGGGCTCAGTTTTGACCTTTCTGCTGAATGTCTGGGTTTTCCTCCTCCCCACCCTACCCCAGCCCATCCCAAGCACTCCTGAGTAGCTGCTAAGAAGACCCTGCTCCAACAAACCCTCTTCTGTGAGTGTGCTTGCCCTGCTCTCAGGGTGCAGGGAGCTGGCAGGGCTGCAGCTCGGCTGTGCCCAGTGCCAGGGCACACGAGCCACCAGCCCCACTGGTGGTGACACTGCCACCAGTGTCCTGGTGCCTTGTGTTTCAGAGGGCAGGGTCCCACCCTGGCAGGGAGTGGGGCTGGCTGTGGGCAGTATGTGGGCAGGGGGAGCTCAGGGGGCTGCAGGCAGCAGGCACTGCCCTGGGATGCTGTTGGAAAGCCCCAGGAGAAGCTGGGCTGGTGCTGGACCACAGCTGGAGGCTGGCAGGGGGAGGGATGAGCACTCACCAGCTCAGGGTGAAGCTCCAGGACATAAGAAGGTAACAGAAGCCAGCACCTGCACAACATCAACCTGCCCCTCTGTGCCAGAGGGCTGGGACAGCCACCCTGCTCCAGCTCCCAGCCCAGCTGGTCCAGTGTGGAACTGGCTGGCAGCACTGCCAGACTGGGACTGGCACCACGTCCCTGCATTGCCCGGGATGCCAAGGCCAGCAGGGACAAGGAGCAGCAGGATCCAAATGCACAGCCCTGGCAGCCACAACTCCTGCCCATGTCATTCCCCTTCTGGCTTCCCACAAATGCCAATTGTTTCTTTTTATATTTCATCTTTAAACACATCACTTGATTTTGGACACCTCCTACATGGATGGACATTTGTCTCCACCTGGGGCAGCTGAGCTGAAGCACCCTAAGGACAGATCACCACGTTCCCCTTGGTGTGGTGGAGAAACAGGGCAAAGTGGTACCTTTTTGAGGAAGACAGTGTCCCCTTCCTCCCTCCCCACCATTGGGAGCTGCAAGAGTCACCTCCAGGTACATTTTTTCAAGATCTCGTGGCCTTTGCTATGAGAGGGAAAAGGCCAAAGAAGATCTGGGAGCTTTTAAATACTGAGCTGCAGTTCGGCCTGCAAAGCCTTGAGGACTGAATTCTCTATTCCCAGGGGAAAGCTGAGTGCCCAGCAAGAGCTGGGGAACATTCCTGCTCATGCCACCACTTCACAGCAGGAGCCCTCTGGTCCCTTGCCATTCATCTGCAGCTGGAGGAATCCCTAAATCCTGAAAGCATTCCTGAGCCCTGATGCAGTTTGGAGGCACACCTAAGGAAGAGAGATGTGATTTTAGGAGAAAAGCCACATAGCTGTGGCTTCCACTGCTGTGATGAGATCTCGTGCTCAGGCCTCTAGCATGTTATGGCCAGGCACTGTAGGGTGTGACAGAGCAAAAAAGCCACGTGAAGGGACTGGAAGCTTCTCTTGCTGGTGGCAAGGACAAACTCTCACTGTGAGAATCGACCACTGTGGAGCCCTGGAGCGAGAGCTCACTGCTTGTCCCTGCAGCCACAAGCAAACAGAGCCCAACTGCTCCCAGGTCCCTGCAGCAACCTCACTGTCAGTTTGACAGACATTCCTCAGATCCATGTCAGACTCGTGTCCCCTCAGTGCTGCCCCTGAAAAATGAGGGGGAGGCCAAGGCAGGGGGGTCACATTGACCCTCAGCACCGAGCACAGCAAAGCAACACAGCCCCAGCCTCCTGCCTAGAGCAGGATCCTGGGATCCAGCTCACCCAGAAACACAGATCCACTGCAGAATGCTCAGTGGCAAGCAGGGAAAAGGACGTGCAAGGACACAGGTGGACCGTGCAGAGCTCAGGGCTCTCTGTCCACTGGCCCAGCAGGGAGGCACTGGCAGCAGCAGAGTCCAGATCCACCCGGGGAACTGAAAGGAGCAGCTGGTGTGGCAAAATCCCCCAGTACCTCTCCTTCCGCAAGCCCTGGGTCTGGAGGAAGGCTCAGAGCTCCTCATGACAGCAGGACAGACAGATGAACAGGGGAACTGCTTGGTTGGATTTTCACCAGAGAGTTTCCCCAGCTCTGCAATTATGCGGAGATCCCGCCAGGAAGTGCGGGGACCCTGGCACCAGCCAGTCTGTCACGCCGGGAAGAGCTGACATTAACTCCCCACACAGGGAGGTGGGAACTGACCTCACCCCAGCCAGGGCTGCCACAGCTCCTCCCCAGGCCCACGGTCAGGGCAGGTTTAGCTCAGAGCTCAGGGCAGGTTTAGCTCAGAGCTCGGTTTGAGAAGGCGCTGCTTAAAATATCACAGAGCAACAAGGCCTGTGGCTGTCACAGGCTCTGGGGACTGCCTCTCTTCCCTCTTGCCAGAGCACAAGCCCCTTCCCAAAGCACTCACAGCCAAGGACAGTGCTACAGCTGGCAGGGACTCCACCCACACATTCCTGGAGACTTCCAGACTGTGCTGCTGGCACAGAGGTGCCTGGCCCTGCCAGACCACTCCCAGCTGCCTGATGCCAAGCAAAGGGTTAACAGCTTGAAAGTCTCCAGGGACATTCCCAGTCCTGAGAGAGGAGCAACCTCCCCACCCCTCTAAACAGGAGTTTGCTTGAGGGGTTTCCTGATAAACTCGGTTCAAAATGGAAAATGACTATGGAATATGCTTGTGTTTTATTCCTCCTTTTCTCTGACCTGCACAGAATTTCATGAGAGTCTCTCAAACAACCAGTTTTGACAACTGAAGAATTTACCCAGGATAAAACACGGATTCTCCTCCCTAGATGGTTGTCCCAGCACAGTGAACATCCCTCAGGCCAGCATGCTCCATCCCCTGTCCCGAGGCACATCCAGAGCACAAGGGAGGTGAGATTCGGTGAGCACACAGTGGCATCTCCTGAATCCTTCCTCACTCAGTGCTCCTGGATTTGGGGGACACCCAGATCTCCACGGCCACCACCGCTTAGAACAGACAGATCCAGTCTGTAGCATCCTCCCTGACAGACCCAGAGAGAAACAGGCATGGGAGGAGATGGGAAATACCTCAGCAATCAGGCCTTTGGGCTGGGATGGCCCTTGGTAGATCAAGCACAGCGTGAAAGGATGAAGGAATTGGTATCTCCATGACAGAACAAGGGCTTCCTGCAAGGGGCAATGCTTTGACTCTGTGTGGCTGGCCACCACCCCAGTGCCCATGGCCACAGCCTGTGCCAGCTGCTCCTGCTGCAGGAGGAGGATGCCAGGGCAATCCTGGCACGAGTGGGTACAGTGAGGACAGAGATGACCCTTCTCACCTAGACGGAGCTCCCCGAAATTGCCGCATCCAATCTTCTTGCCGACACGGAAGTTGGGACCCACCATTAAGACTCCCGAGTTGGTTCCAGCACCCCGGCCTCCATGACCACTCCTTCCTCCACCTGTCTTGGACATTCTTTTACCTTCCTCCAGCTCCCCTTTCCCTCCTCTCTTATCAAAATCCATAAGTTTGTGATACCCCGGCCTCTCCACGGTTACGCTGCTGCCATACAAATCCCAGAGCTGCCGAAAATGGAAGGGTGAGGAGGAAAGAAGCAGGGTTCCTCTTGGTTAATACACCATCCCGGTGAGCGGTGGGAGGGCGGGGTCTGGAGAAGGAGGGGTAAGAGGCCGTCCACGGGTGCTGGGCTACTGAAATGTTAGTGCTTCCCAAGGTCCCGCCGGGACTGTCATCATCGCCGGTCACAGGGAGTTCTTTGGTGGAGAGAACATCCTGCAGACAGGGTCCTCCCAGCGCAGCTCCTCGGTGTCCCAGCTGTGCAAAAGGAGAGGCAGAAAATCAGTATGAGAAGGCAGAGGACAACAGAGAGAGGCTGTGGGCTCTGGGCTCCTCAGAGTCCCTCCAGCATCTTCCCTGCAGACAGATAATTCCTACAGCAATGACAAAGCTGCAGTTGAGGGGTGGGAGAAGCTGGGATAAACAACAGGCTCCAGAGAGCCCCATGCCTGAGATGTTGGTTTAAATAAACAAACAAATGAATTTTAAAAAAGCTTGGTCAGCCAGAGGTGAAATGGTTGATGAGTGTCTCCATGTTGGAGCCAGCCAAGAGTGATGTGGGGACAAAACTGTCCCCATGGGGAAGAGCTGCTGGCAGCTTCTGGAAGCATTCAGAGGCACCAGGGATTCTGAGAGCCCCCAGGAGCAGAGGACACACGTGAACCCAGCATTACGGGCACACCATGCCAGGCATGGGGCTGCCCATGGAGTGAAGATGATTTCACCTGGCTGGGAGGGTCCCTGTGGATCCAGGGGCAGGGACCAGTGGAGTTGGAGCACTTCCCACTCCAGCAGCAGCCTCTGCTGTGGTGGGCCAGGATCCTGTGCCAGCAGCCCTGCCCAGTTCCTGGGGAACAGCCACACTCAGGGTGCCCACCACAGCCCACCTGGGCTGGGGGAAACACCCACTTGGCAAACAGAAACCTACTAACATCCCACTGCCTCCTCCTCTGCTCTTATCAACCAACCTTGATTTTAATTGCAAAGCTGGGAGCGAGGCCCCTTGGCTGCAGCCCGGGCCAATGCTGTGACACTGGCCAGAGCAAATGACGCTCGTGGCAGCTTGTTTGCTCAGGGGTGCAGCACCTTGCCTGCCTCGTGTGCTCCCAGTGAGGCTGTTGGAAAGCCCTGTGCTGCTGGTGGGTTATCTGGGTTCCCCTCAGCTCCCACAGACAGGCAGCAATCAGCTCAGCCCCCTGAACCAGGGAGCTCCTTCTCTTGTGCACAGCCCTGCTCATGGCAGGGCTGGAAGAGGTGACCTTTAAAGGTCCCTCCAACCCAAACTATGCCATGATTCCAAGACACTGGCTCCACACACATCCCTGTGCAGCTGCCTGTCCTCACAAGGGTACAATAGCCCAACACCAAGGCCAACCAAAGCCTTGCTTCCTTCTGGACACAAGAGTGGGATGAAAAGAACCATGGACCTGCTCTGTGCTCGTGGAACCAGGTGCCCAAGAGGGAACTGTGCTCTCCCTCCCTCCAGCATTCCACCAGAGAGGGACTCCCCTGCACTGGGGGGGAGGTCAGGCTGGGCTCCTCCTCACAGGGGTGCCCATGTGGGAGGCAGGATGGACAGCCAGGAAGCTCAACATGGACAGAAGGGGTCAAGCAGGATCCGGGTGCACACTAGGAGGGCACATGAGAGACCCACAGCTCCGTTTCTCCCCCGCTCTGGTTTTGCTCCCAGCTTACCCTTGCCATCCTCCTACCCCTCCTTTACCCTGCCCCCTCCCCACCTCTCTCTGCTCCTCTCCAGGCCCCTGTGACACCATTGAAAGGCTCCCAAGAGCCCCCAGGGCCACAGACTCCTGCTGACCCCATGGGTTATCCAAGCAAACCCCCCGCTCCAGCTACAGGAAATGAACACACTGCGAGCTCTGATGCTTGGCCAAACCCCATAAAACTTTTTATTGGCTCTCAATAGCTATTAATAACAAAAAAAAAAAGCTTCTCATGCTCAAGGGTACACAGAGGGAAATGTGGGAGCTCTAAGAGCAACCCAGGGAAAAAGACACCAAAGCCAGAGCTCAGCAGGGGGAAGGACTGGCTGTGTAAGGGTCCAGGGGCAGGACAGCCACTGAGGGGGGCTCCCAGCCCCCTCCTGACACTGAATCCTCACTCTCCACAGCATCCTGGCACACTGCCACTGCTCTCCAGGAGGGACCAGAGCTACTCCGAAGGCACAGAGTGCTGGGGTGCCACTTGTGGTACCTGCCTGTTCAAACACAGGAGAATAAGGCTTCCATGCATCATGGAAGCCCCCTCCTGCCCCCACAGGCTCCAGCCTCCATCCAACGCCTCTGGAGCATCCCTAGAGCACAACAGCCCGGCCCTCCAAGGCCACCCCCAGCACACCAACAACCAGAGACCATCCTGCTGCACGCAGCACACCTCAGCCAAGGGAAACTGAGGCACGGGGAGCCTTCCAGCTCTCCCAAAGCTGGGCAGCCACGGGCTGGCTTCTGCCCTGGTGCTCCCTTCCCCCAGCAGCGTGTCCGTGCCAGCAGGAAGCGGGGTGGGAGCGGCAGGAGCAGGGCTTCCCTGAGCTTTGTTCTGCCCCAGCCCCGAGCGCGCTCGGCCCACACGTGACATCCTGCTCATTCTTCGCTCCCCCAATGATTTCCGCTCCGGGTTCAGCACATGGTGCTGCCCTCCCGACCTCCTCATGTCTCTCCCACCTCCTCAGGACACTGGAGCCATTCCCCCAAGGCCTCCCAGCTCCCAGAGCGGGCAGCTCTCGCCTGGCGTTTTGGGAGCTGCTTTCCCTGGACACGGCTCCAGCCACACGCTGGGGAAGGGGAGCAGCTGGTGATGCACAGGCCCTGCTGCAGCTCCATAACCTGTTTTCCTTCTGAATCAGACCTTTATGCTCAGTCCCAGGGGATTCCAGGCCCAGACTGTTTGCACAGAGTCAGGCGGCCGACAGCCAGAGCTCAGGGAGCTCCAGCCCCAGCGCTTGGGATTATTTTCTTTGAAGAGTTATGGGCCAGCCTCTGCAAGGGAATGAAGACAATGAAGTGAGGCAGAAGGGAAAAATGAAATCTTGTTTCCTGTGAGCACAGGGAGACTGTGCTGCCCTTTCCCAGCCCAGACAAACACAAGGAGCAGCACAGCAGAACTCTGGTCCTGCCTGTGGAGCCTCAGGAGCAACTCTCCTGGAGGGGCCCAGCTCCAAACTCCAATTTCAGGCAGCTGGGCCAGATTCACACCCAGAGAGGCCACAGCCCAGCCCCCCCGTGCTGGGACTGCCATGCTGCAATTCCCCCTTTCCCAAGCTGGGCAGTCAGAGCAGCAGGATGGCCCTGAACCAAATCCATGTGAGTCAGGCCAGGGCAAGTGATGCTCCCTCACACTCTGCCCACCAGCCTCCCCCGTGGATGAGCCAAGGGCTGGGAAGAATTTATTTTCTCATCCCAGGAGTGCCAAGGAGACACAGTGGCTCCCTGGACCTCAGGACAAAAGCAGGACCCACCTCTGTGCAGTGTCAGTGACTGCTCAGGTTTTCCACCCTGTGCCATAAAAGGATCACTGGCCTTTAAAATTGAGAACAACCTAATTAGAAACAGAAACTTTTGGTAAAATCCCAGGACTCCCACTGCTCCAGAGCAAAAAATCCCTGTGTTTGTTAAAACACAGCAGCCTTTGGACAGGCAACAGGGACCCAGACCTGACCCATCCTCCCCAGGCAGCAGCAGCATGGGGGCAGATTCCCTGTATAAAACTGATTTCACAATGTTCCGTTTTGCACAGGAATCCTCTCCCAAAAGGTCACAGCGAGGCAAGCAGCCTCAGGAAAGCACCTTCTAGGCTGGATTTGTTGGCCTGGAATCAAATCTGATGCAAGATGAGACTAAGAAAACTTGTTTCTCTCTTTGGGAGGGAGTGGGATAAATAAAGAAAAAAAAAACAATTGTCCTGAAATTTGGCAGAAGAAATTCCAAAGCAAGCTGTGGTCTTAAAGCAAATAAGCAGTGGCCTGTGGTGTTTGCAGTGCCTGTGCTTTGAGCCAGGGATCCTGGAAGGGAAACAAACTGCAGGCAAGTGCAAGTGCCTCAGCACCCCAAAACAGAACCTCAGAAGCACTGGAAGTGCCATAAAAACAGGGCAAACCCACACACACCCTCTGATTCCCAAAGAGGGAGTTCACAGTGCTTTTGTTGAAACATTGGTCCTTTTTCTTTGCCATCTGGTTTTAAGCAGGTCAGAGCTGCTCCAGACACATTTACAAGTTTTTCCCTGCAGATGTAATGGTGAGAAAAGGGGAAGTGGGGTTGGGGGGAGTTGTTTTTTTCCTTAAAAGAAGAAAAGCCACAGTTCTAGTGCTACCCCTTGTCTCTGTGACTCGGACCAAAATATCAAGGCTCGGGAAGTTCCTGCCCGCATTTGCAAGTATAAGATGCTGAAGAGTTGTATTTTTAAGAATTTCTTTCCTGTAGAATGAAACCCTGTGGCTGCTGAGAAGGCACTTGTACAAGCCATCTGGGCCACATTGTTCTCAGCCCTTTATATGAACACACACACCGTGTTCCTGCCCGAAAGAGGTTACAGCTAAACGGGGCAAGACAAAAGAAAGCAAGAAGAGGAAAAAAAATAGCAGCCTGGAGCAGGGAAATGGCTGGTGAAGGTCAGGGAGCAGGTCCATGGTGCTGCTTGGAACAGGGCCCAGGTGTCCTGGAGCAGCCATGCCCTGGGTGCTACTCCCTGAGCCCCACCAGCCTTTGGGATGGTTCTTGGAGCTGGTTTCCCCATGTTCTCTGTGCTTTGTGAGCAGAAGGGAAACACAGCTGCATCCAGATGAAAGAGAAAGGAAAGCTTCTTGAGAGCACAAAGAGAAAAGCCCTTGACACACTGCAGCTCCAAGTACAGATCACTGCCAATTAAAGGCTAAAAATAATCACAAATACCCCAATGTCTCAAAGGATGACCCATCAGCTGGCTCCCAGTGCAAAAATCCAGACCAAAAAGCAACCAGTGGCCTTAACACAGCTGAAACCAAATCCCAATAAATTCTAAAAGTTAAGAGCCTGAGCTTACAGGAAGATCAAAAGTCTTAAAACAAAGCAAAGTCTTAAAAATCTTTCAGAGTGAGCTACAGACGGTCCCAAATGATGTCTGCAAGGGTTTGTTGTTAAACACATGTTGCAGCCTGCAGAGCTGCAGCCCGCTCTGCTCGTGATGGAGCAGGGAAAGCTGTGTCACACAGAGGTGTCCCAGAACAGGGGGTCATGGAAAGGCTCAGCAGGCTTCCCACAGGAGTCCTGCCACAGGTACAGCCAAGCTCGCAGGGTTGGGTCACATCAAGTTTCTCATACATCAAAGTTCCCAAATGCCTCTCTCCAGGACTGATCTCCATCCATTCTTTATCCAGTCTGTGTTTGTGTTTGGGATTGTCCCAGCCCATGGCAGGACCTTGCACTTGGCCTTGTCGAATTTCATGAGTTTGGCACAATCCCACCTCTCCAGGTCCCTCTGGATGCCCCATCCCTTCTCTCCAGCATGTCACTGCTCCACAGACCTCTGTGTCACCAGCAAACTTGCTGAAGGTACCCTCAGTCCCACTGTCCATGTCACCAGCAGAGATGTAAAACAGCACTGTTCCCAGTACCAACCCCTGAGGACACTGCTTGTCACTGGTCTCCACTCAGAGAGTGACCATTCAAGCAATTATCCACCAAGCAAGCATCCAAAAGGCTCCAGAGAGATCTCCCGAGCTTCCTCCACCCTTGGACACACACCTCTCCTCTGAGCTGGGCACAGCAGCTGAACAGGCTGGAACTCAGGTCCATGGGTGTGCTGTTTGGAGAAAACTCATCCTGACTCCACAAGGAAGTTTCCTCCATGGGTTTGAGAGGCAGAGGGGCTGTGCAGCCCCTGGAGCTTGCTCCACCTTGGATCTCCACCAGCGACAGCTCCAGTCATGGGAGATTCAAGCAAGCCTACCAGGACAGCAGAAATTCCTTACGGCAAAGGAAGACTGGCTTGTTCTGGCCCCATTTCCTCTGGATCCCTCAGAAAACAGGAGTTTCAGTGCTCTGACTGAGGAACTCCAGGAACCTGATGGAGATGGGACTTCTGGATGTGAGCATCTCACATCCAGAGCTCTGAGAGCTGTGCCCACCCTGTCAGGATGGAGGATGGGCTGCACCACTCTGGGGACAGCACCTGTGGAGGAGCTGGAGCAGCAGAGCAAAGAGTGAAGGGGAATTCCATCCCAGAAATTCCCTTAAAACCAAGCAGCCCTGGAAGCAGCCACTTTCCCAGCAGTTTCTGCCAAGTGCAGCCACAAGAATATCAGAACACAGAACACAGGCTGGGTTCAGAAGCGATGGCACCCCAGCCTCCTCCCAATCTCCAACCCTTTCTCCAGCCTCCAGCGAGGCAGGAGCCAGCACAGATCTGTTTACTCCTCGTGCTCCTTTGTAGGTTGGTGTTGGTGTCAGCACAACAGGAAGCTCTTGTTAAATAGTTTGTTACTTAACTGCTGATGCAGGGCCACCAGGGAGCCCAGGTGGAACGTGCAGCGTGTTCTGAGAGCCGGGGGAGCCTCGCAGCTCAGCCCCAGGGATTCCAGAGCTCTTGGCTCTGCCACCCCTTCCGTGGTGATTTGGGCATGCACTGAGTCCCTGGCCCTTCACATCCTGCCTGTTACACTGGGATAACTTCCCTGCATCCACCTCCTCCATCTGAGGTCCCTGGAGAGATGCCTGGCTGTTTTTCAGCTTTTGAATGGTGCTGAGAGTTCAGCAAGCACCCCCCTGCCTGCTTCAAGGCATCTGCAGAGACCAGAACCAGAACTGAAGGAACTGTTCCACCAGACAGGAACAGCATCTTGTGAAACCCACCCAGCCCACCTGTGCTGCTGCTGCCTGCACACAGGCTGGGCAATATCCAGTGGTCACAAATCCACTGTTTGGATCCCCACAGCCAGCTGGTCCCACAGGGCAGCCCCCAGCCCACCTCCCTGACCCTGCTGTGTCCCTCATCCCCCAAACACAGACCCTGGCTCATCCATGCTGTGCCACCAGGCTGAGTCATCGATGACACGGCAGACACAGCTCTGTCACCACTGCCACTGCACCAGGAGTGTGTGAAGCACTGACTGTGCTGGCTAGTTTTCCTCTCAGCAAAAAAAACCAGCAGGGTTTCACTCTGGTGCCTCAATATTTACAATTAAGAAATCTGCATGGGCAGTTTGTCCAACACATGCTTTTTTCCATCCAAATTCTTTCTTGAAAAGAAGACAGGAATAAAGCTGAGGCTAATGTTTCTACCAGAATTCCTTCTAGTGTTTAAAGGCAAAAAAACCCCAACAGAAACAACCAACCCACAAAAACCCTGAACTGTGGCAGCAAAGCTTTTAATCCAACATGATCCCAGCATCCTTGTTCCAAGCCTCTCCTCCCTTCCTGGCTTCCCAGCTCTTTACTGAGAACACAGTGAGAAGAGAGGATCACACCCAGCTCCCAGAGCAGTGGGCACAGGGCACCCTGGGCACTTCCAGCCCACCCAGTGCCCCATGGGCAGGATCTGGCCCTCCCCCTGCATGGCCCCAGGGATGGACACAGCCAGCAATGCTCCTAGCACCAGAATTAAAAACATAAATCCACTCTCAGAGCAAACAACCAGACACATCATCACCTCCACCAACACCGGTAACACAGAACAAACAAAAATGACTTCAGCAAACAAGGTAGGAACGGGCTGAGCCTGTCAGAAGTTATCACATGCAGGTACTGCCCTGCTCCCAACACCTCAGGGTTTCACCCAGATATCCATCCATGGCTCTCAGCCACGTCCATAAAAACATCCAAGGCACAAAACCACCAGGATGAAAAAAAAAAATTAAAAAAATAATTAAAAAAATAATAAAGCATTTGGTTTTTTTCCTAGAGTTAAGCTGTGCTGTGAAGAAGACAGATTTTTCTTTCTGGCTTCCTTTTCCAGCTCTCATGTCTATTAAACTTTTCTCTAAATTAGAAATGTTCTCTTGTAACTGGCTATTCCCTTCAGTCTTCCCAGAAGACTTTTATGACACTGAACTCTGGTCAGCTCTAAACCTACAACAAATCAAGCTGCAAATTGTTTCAAAGTTATTTTCTCCCAGCCTCTGAACCCAAATATGGCTTTTTAATGGATTGCTATGAATTCACAATATTTGTTTTTAATGTTTGTGCCACACCATTCCCTCTACAATGATGACGAGAATAGAGTTTCAACAAGGCAGCAGGGAAATGCTTCTGCTGAAGGGGGGTCCTGCTTCCCACCTTGGAGTCTCCTCCACAAACAGATTCTCACAACACACCAGTCATGACTTGTGTGTGGTTTCACAGAGATCTCTAAAGCACACCAGGTGACATGCAAACCCACCAGGCTGCCTTAAAAGCAGAATCTCAGCTGTTCCTCAAACTCCAGCCCAAGCTTCCCAGGCTCCTGCAGCCCATGAGCTGGGTGGGAGTGCCCAGGGACCTGGAGCGAGCACAGTGTCCCCCCGTGGAAGGGCTCCTCAAGGGAGTGGAAGCAAAACTGAAACTGTTCTCCAAACACAACAGAATTAAAAAGGAAGTAAAAGATGGGGGCGGACCACCAGTAGCAGAGTTTTCAGTTTCCAACAGAACCACAAGGCACCACTCAAGAGATGGTGTGAATTCCCTACATTGGTGAGATCCTAACCCAAAAAATTTCCTCCTCTCGAGATGAGCACAGAAGGGCTGCACAAGCCACATGCCAGAACACCCCTGGAGCAGCAGCTGGAGAACTTCACCCCAAACTCTCACCACAGCTCAGGGTGGATGAGGAGAATCCCTGCCTGGCAGCAGTATGTGTGCACAGTATCAGCTTTCCAGCAGCAGGTCAGCAGGAGTCATTTTGCACCCAAAAATATCTGAGATGGGACCAGGCTCCTCTTCAACCAACAGGAGTGGGACTGATTGACGAACATTTGCTCCCTGCACACATGAGCAGAAAGAAATCAGTGTGCTGTGGACAGTCCAAATGCAGAACCCAGATCCTCAACATCCAAATTCAGAACAACCCAGATCTTCACGTTTTTGAAACCAGCCTGCAGAGTAAAGACACTTCTAAATCTCTTAGCAGCCACAAAAAAAACCCTCATGAAGCATCTCCACTCCTATGAGCTGCCAATTCACTTCCAGCCCAATGCACAATTTCACTCATTTCCTTGGCTCCTCATCCAAAGCAGCTACACCTGGATGGAAAATATTAAACTGTGCTCCACCAAGGAGCCAGAAATACCATGTTGGAAATTTCAGCAGCAGCACAGGAACCAAGCAAAAAGCTGAAAATACTTCTCTAGGAAAAATAATAACAGTAAATACACACATGCTAAAATAAGACCAGATCTGAAAACTAGTCTAGAAATAACAAACCCAGCCCAAGTCAGACAACTCTATCCATGAACCAAGTGCCCAAGAGCATTGATTGACCTTTTTGGGTTCATCAGGCACAAATTCAAACTTCCACCTGCAGAATTCATAATCAGAAAACACACTGAAGCTCTACAAGAAATGACCTGAAAGGAAGCAGCTTTTGGGTTGACATTACAGACCCCACAAAAGGTCTGCATTTTGATTTACATCTTTTCTAATGTGACTGTGCCCAACGAAGCCCAAAGGCAGCCCTTTCCCAGTTCTTGGCCATGCCCATCTTGGGACGCATTCCCCATGTGGGATCCACCGCATGGAAACAGGAGGAACACCAAAGCACTGTGGGTGGTGGGAGTGCAAAACCCCTGGCTGCAGGAGGGAGTCAGGGAGCAATCGGTACCTGATTCCCACCTTCCCATCCAGCCCTGCCATGATGCCTCTGGGATGTTACCATCACCTTCCACTCCAGTATCCCTTCTCCATGACCAGTAACAGCCATCCTTGGGGCTGCTGGGCCAGGAAAAGTTCAGGAATGGAGCTGGAAGATGTCAGGATGAGCGAATGACCCAGCTCCAGCCCACTGCCCCTGCCAGCATCACTCTGGCGTCCCTGCTCAGATGGGACAATTTCTGTCTGGGAACCGCAACTTGCTTTGCTCTTACCGTAAGAGGAAGGGCCCGGGTAGCAGACAGGTAACCAGAACAGGAAACCTCCTTCTGAACAACAAAGGCACAGGTTTGCTTTCTGCCCGCGCAGCAATTCTGCAGAATCTCTCAGCAGTCCAACGCAGAAAAGGCCAATTAGGATGTCAAATTGGTTTCGGTTTTACGAAGCCAGACTTTGTAGCACCGGAAGAAAGGAAGTTCACTATGGACAAAGCTGAGTCCCTGCCTGGGAGGCCTTAAAAGGAGAGCAGAGTCCAGCTTCCAGCGCTTCGACCCTTCCCATCTGCTCCGGCGTTTCCGAGGGACACGCGCAGCCACCCCGGCCAGGATATGATGTTTCTCTCGAGTTCCCGCTCGCCACGGCAGGAACTGGATGCACTCAGGCATTCCTCACACAGCCCCTGACTCAACCCAGTGGTCTCAGCCCTCAGCCCCCAACACGCGCAGGTCTGGCAGCTCTGCCACGGGGTTTTCCATTGAAAGGAGACAATGCACCCCCAACACTGCAGGGAGACACTGGATACTAATTAAATCCATGCTGCTGCTGGAAAACCCAGCTGCAGAGAGGAACCAGCTGCCTTCCAAAAGTCCACAGCAGTTGGCCAGCAAAAAGGTGTTTACCAGTCCCGTGGCTTCCGCTTCTCCTGCTCCCCCATCCATACATTGACGTTTACATTTTCCAACCAGTCCCATCCTGCCCAGTTCTTGCACAGCCTCATTATCACAAGCATGCTCATCTTGGGAAGGAGCCAGCAAAGATTTCCTCTCTAGTCAAGAACCAACATTGCTTTTAATCCACTCGTGCCCAGAGCATAAAGCTGCTCCACCGACACCAAATCTGAGAAGATTCAGAGCAGAACAACCCAGGCAGATCTGACTGACACGCTGGGAAAGCGCAGGCCCCCAGTGCTCACCTCCTGCAAAACTTGAGCTTTGCTTTCACGCCTGGTAACTCTCTGCAAAAGAGGCTTTGCCTGCAAGCAGGTGTCCAAAGCACTGTCTGTATCCCAAATCACTGAGTCACATCTGTGTGTGTTCACCCTGGGAAACAGAGAAGCCCAAGAAGAGCTGCTGCTCACACAGCTGCTGAGCCCAGACTACAGAGCCCACAGCACCTTCAGGGCAGGCAGCCCTACCCTGTCACTCTCAACCTCTGCCACTGGATGCTGTGGGAAAAATACCTAACGTCTTGACTGCTCATAAAAGGTACCCTTTTACTTCCCTGGGAGGTTGAACAAGGACAGATCCAACTGCTGCCTGTCCTGCAGGACCATGGGGATGCAGCCCAAGGGCAGCTGGCTGATGAGGAATGGGAGCTGCACAAGCACAGCTGAACAGGCATCACCGAGCGCTCTCCATCCCCAGCTCCACAGAAGCTTCCAGAGCAGATTTAGCTTTGGATTCAAGTGGCAACTCTAAGACTCCCCTGCAAAGCCTTTCTGTGAAAGGGATGATTCTATGTGTGTCACAAACACACAAATTCATCACCACCACATTGCCAGTCTGGCCATGACAGTCACTGTGCTGGGCCACAAGAACCAGGCAAGAAAGCTCTGCATTCAGATGTCAGGTTTCTGAGCAGGCAAGTTCTCCTTCCACCTCCTCCCCTCCCTAGAGCTTGCAGCCTGCTTCATAGTCACCAGGCAGTGGGAAAAAACAGGCTTCTAGACAAATAGATAATTTTCACCCAGCAGCTGGGAACAACAGCTTCCATTTCCATCTGAGGCTGGAACACCTCCTCCTGCGCTGCTGTAGCCTGAAATAAGGTTAAGACCATCTCTACCAGCACGCTACTTCCCCAGCCCTGTCCCTGAATACTCCCACGCCCTCAAAAGCCAACACTTTTCATAAAAACAAGATGAAGTGCTGCTCGCCTTTCCCTTGATAAGGGATCTTAATGCACTTCCGGCAGCACGCCCGGGAATGCATGTGCAAGAAGAGCTGCCATTGGTTTCCCAGGGAGAACAGGAGAAGGCTCTCTCCCCACCTCCACTGCAGCTAGAGGTGTGCTGCATCTTTCCTTTGCAGCCACACAGCTGAGAGCTGCCCTGGCTCCAGAGAGCTCCAGCACGGCCTGCAGGACATGCCCAGCTGAAGGACAAGGCTTAGGGACAACCTGCTGCAGGAGGGTTTGACAGCACGCCCAGAGGAACAGCAGGTACAAACACAGGCAGCAGCAGCAGGAAACATCAGAGGAACATGCCTCTGGCTCTGAACGGCCCAGCAAAGCAGAGAGGGGAACGCTGCAGCAGCTGGGAGGCCACAATGTGCCCATCCAAGAGCTGATCCTGAGCCCACCTGCTCAGCATCTCCAGGGGCCAGTGGGCACAGGGACATAGGGAGAACAGCACAGAGCTGGCACTGCCGACACACCTCACCAGGGCAGGAGGGACAGCTGTCTTAGCAAGGGGACATCCACTTCCCAACACACTGGGATGGGCTTATTTCCCAGCCTGGTATCCAGGCCACTCTGCACTGCTTGTTGCTAAACTTCAGGCTCTTCCCTCCCCCTCTGCTGAATTTTCAGTAATACACAAGAGCACACACATGTATTTAAACATTAGTTTAGATGGTTGAAACAGTGAACAACCAGAGATTTCTGAATCTCAGTCCATGAAATGAGTTCTTCCCACCAAAGCAGGGGGATGGGAAGGCATCCTGCTCTCCCTGCCGTGGGACAGCCCAAACATCACCACAAGGCCAGTCCACCACAAAGCCTCATCACACACACAATGCTGTGTATGGTGCCAGTGCTTCTCTCCACTGCACTGAAAGCAGAGCAGGGTCCACACTCCCCACTACAACCCACTGAGAAGGCCCTACAGCAAAAGCTTCCTCCTTTATGCAACCACAGGCCCCTGAGGACAGAAACTGAGGCAGGACATGATAGCAACCATTCTCACAGGAGAGAATGCCCCAGGAGAGGCTGCAGTGCCACTGTCACGCCTTGCCACAAGCTACAGAGTGAGTCCCCACCTGTGGCAGGCAGCCCTGGACCCTCAGCCATCAGTGCAGCCAGTGCATGACACAACAGCTCCCTGCTGACACAGCTTTATCAGCTCCTTTATCAATTCCCACACATGGGAAAGCTGAGAGCAGCTCTCAGACAGTGAGGAAAGGGATCCCCTGCAGCCCCCAACACCCTGAGGTATGGCCTTCTCTGTCCCATGGGATTTCCTGGAGAAGCACTGCTCTCCCCAGCCAGCTCTGCTTCCCACCCACCCCCTCTCCTCTGGGAGCCACCCTGCTGGTGTCATGGCATCTCTGGAGGGGGACACTGCCCACGGGATGATCCAACCTCGTCACAGCAGGATGAGCCTCCAGAGGAGCCTCCAGAGCCGTTTTGATGTGCATGAGTCAGAGGGTCTGAGCACATGGTGGGGTGGGATTCCCCCCACACACCGTGGGAGAGCTTCTCGTGGGACAGCTCTGCTTCCAGAGCAGGAACCACACCGGCATCCCACAGGCCAGGAGCAGCAGCAGGGAGGACACGGGGTGATGGGGCCATCCAAGCACTGTCTCACAGGGAGTGCTGTCAACTGGTGGGAGACGTGCAAGAGCAGAGGAAGAACACGACCCATTCGAGGATGTCCTCAGAGATCCCACAGCCTCAAATCCATATGTGCTCCTTCTGGCATTGTGAAGGATCAGTGGAAGGCAGGGCGATGGGATCAACATTTGCTCTCCAAAGTATAAGAGACATTTCCCAACACCTCTCTCATAACAAAAGCAAATTTCTGGATGCATGCATCTCTCTCCCCTTCCTCCTCCAAGCCCAAGCTGGGTCTGAAAACCTTTCATCCACCTGGAAGAGATTTCCTCCCCACAGAGGAACTTGACTGAAAACCAGCACAGACAAGCCTGGCACTCTCCTCCCCACTGAGTGGGACACCACACTGACACACTCAGGACTTGTTCCCCCCCACAGCCTTTGGACCAGCTCCTAAATAACCTCAGGAGCAGGAGAAGGGAACAGACTGCTGCCCTGACTCACACCACAGGCCACCAGGATGCACAAATGAACACCACTGAACACCACTGAACAACCCAGGGTATCCCAGCTCGCTCCCAACTTCCAGGGAGTGGGAGATCAAAATTTAGCAGAGCTAGAAGTGGTTTAATTTCCCTTCCCTGCAGCCTCTAATGAGCACAGAATGAGCAAAACCACTCCCTCCACTCTGTCTGCATGGCATCCTCATCCTCGTGTGGAAAGCACAGAGAGGAGGGGAATCCCAACAAGGAATCTGAGAGATACTATCAGCACATTGCACCAGCCTCACAATTTCTGTGCCAGGGACACAGGTGACGTTCACTCTTCTGGAAACCACCATCTCTGGAGGGCAGGACATCCCCGCTGCCCCAGCTGCTGCATGGCCACAGCACACTGCCTTGTCTAATCTGAACCACAGCTTTCCAAGCAGCCATGCATGAGAAAACCCCCTCTGTTCCTGGAGAGTCCAGGCCACCAGGGAGAGCAGATGATGTCAGGGGTGGATGCTGCCCTTGCAAATTCTTTACATGACACACAAGGTGGGACACTCCAGAAGAAACCACATTTGCTCTCCTGTGTTGGCATCCACACCATATGGCTCCTGGGGTTGGACACACACCTCCTTCTCTCCCAGCAGGCTGGGAAACAATCCAAGCAGCAGCATTAGCCATCTTATCTTCCCAAGGGCTCTTGTCACAGGCTCCAGGGGCTTTCCAGACCAATGCTCCCCCTGCTCTCACACTGCTCCTTGTAGCAGCTGGCTCAGAGTAGGTCATTACAGAAGGAAGTGTCATTACAGAAGAGGGAACTGAGGCACAACACTGCCACATGTCACACAGAAAGCAGTGGAAGAAGAGGCAGAAAAGCCCAGTCCCCAAAGGCTGCTGTGCCCTCTAAGGCCTGCAGGGATGGTGGCCCTGACCTCAGGTGTCTTCTCCAGGCAGGGCAGTAACCTGGCACACAGCAGTAACCTGGCACAGGGCACAGCCCCAGGAGTGGGTCAGAGGCCTGACCTGGAGATTGCCAGATTGGTTTCAGATTTGTTTCCTGGTTCACATTTCCAGGAGGTGGATGGAGCAGATGCCTGCAGCCAGCAATTCCCTCCTCCTCCTGACCTGAGCCACCCCAGGCAACTCTTAAGAGTGGCTGCCCCCCTGCCAGGGGATAGATGGACACCACCCAGCTCTGCCACTCCAGGGCTGTCACCATAGAGGTGTGGAAAAGAAAGGACACCCAATCCAACAACTTGGGAGGGTGAGCTGTTCTGTGCCATCCAGAGAACCAAGTGCAGAGCCAGGGAGGCACTGGGAGCATCCAAAAGCTCAGCTAGAAGAAGGTGCCACCCATCAATCCAGCAGCCCCAAGCAGCCCCAGTGAGGGGCTGAGAATTCTGGCAAAGCAACCAGCTCCTGACAGGAGAGCCAAAGCTCACCTGGGTGGCTTTGAGAAACCAGATAGCTTTGAGAAACCAGAGAACCTGTCACCTTCGTCAACACAGGCTGGATATCAGGAGGAATTTCTTCTTAAAAAGGGTTGTTAAACATTGCTAGGGGCTGTCAAGTAGATGGTGAAGTGACCACCCCTGAGGTGTTTGAGAAAAGATTGGGCATGGCACTCAGTGCTCTGGGCTGAGTGACAATGTGGGGATTGGTCACAGGTTGGACTCGATCTTGGGGGTCTTTTCCAGCCTAAATGATTTTGGGATTCTGTGATCACTTCCCATGGGCAAGAGTTGTGACACAGATTTGCCCAGTACCTCAAGCAACAGGGCTCCTTCCCAGACCTGCCTGGGACCAGGGGAGGAAGAGGCAGAGACAACACGCAGCACTGGAGGAATGAAAACCACAGTTTCATCTCCCACCTCCAAGATGTGGGATAGCTACTCATCCCACAAGGAATGGGGGCAAGGGGTGAGTTGAGTATTCTGGAAGCTGTTTTTAATGAGCCATGCACACACCAGCTACAGTTTAAAGGGGGAAACAGACCCACAAAGAGTCCAACTCACGGATTCGGAACAATTCCAGCCTGGCTGCCAAAGGCCTGAGCTGTGTGTGCCAGCAGGGTTCCCTGCTCCTCAGCCATCTGGGGACTGTCACTCTGCACAGATCTGCTTGGCCTCCTGTCATGTGTAGCACTCCCAACCCCTTTTCTGTCAGCAGGATCTGGGTTGGCAGAAACACTTTTAATTGTAGGATTTTTTTTTCCTTAACCCATATCCTCTTGACAGAACCAGGTTAGGAAGCAGCTGCACTGGCAGATCTGGGGTGGCCTTTTGCAAAGCAAGGCAGGTAAAAAAAGGGGTGCCTGGATCCAGTTATCCCTTCAATCACCAAACTACAGTTAATCACGACTTCTCCACCTTTGCTGAGGTCACACAGAAAGGGGGAGCACCACCAGCTCAGCTCTGTCCCAGCCCAGTCCCTTTGCTCCAGAGCAGGTCCCTTGTCCTGGAGAGTCCCAGAGCAGGGTGGGCGGAAGGGATGTCATTCCCACTGGTGACAAGGGCTGTTTCCATTTCTGGGTGGCAGAGCTGCAGCTCTGCCAAGCTGAGCTGTCCCATATTTTTCCCTCTGCTTTCTTCCCGAGGCTGCTCCAAGCCCCACACATTTCCCCTCAAATGACTGCCAAACCATAGATTGGGGGGGGGGCAAGAGGGGAGGGAAGGGTAAGCATCCAGTGGGGCTAACTGGGAAACCTCTCCCCAAAGAACTGTAAAATTCTGTGTGCTGAGGCACCAAAAGCACTTCCCTGCTGCAGAGCCACACAGGAGCTGACTCGCTGCTGCCCTGGCTCCCAGCTCTCCTCCCCAGCAGGGACAGCATTCCAGGGCCACAGGCAGGACCACAGCCCAGACCATGAGGAGGAAAGAGTAGCACCATGCAATGAATCTTTCCTGAGGAATAACTGGGGCAGAGGGATGCTCTGTGGCATGACAACATCCATCAGCTTCCCTGCAAGAGCCAGCAGCATCTTGAGGGAAGCAGCGAGTGATCCACGAGGCGTTCATCTTCCCACCCCCTCTACTACAGGATCAGCAGCAGCTCAATCCATTACAGCTTTCCTTGCAACCTCTCAAAGGTATGGAAGTGACCTGCTTATTTCACAGATGGGCATGGAAGCATCTGTGATCCCAGAGAAAAAAAGAAGATAGAGAACAGAGATTCCCAACTAACTGCAGACTAACTGGGACAAATTCCTAAGGCCCAGCAAGCATCCCAGTCTGCGGCCTTGCAGGGAGGGATAAGTTTCAAAACAGGGACCAGAGACCTATATCCCATTGCTGGTCACACCACAAGCTGTGCAAGATCTTTTCACTCCTCCATTCCTCACACAGAGGATCAGCCTCACAACCCTTTATTAAGCATTGGGACAGCTTTGTGGATTAAGGATTTGGTCTGGTTTGTACCAACCTCCACATCACAAAGGCACATTCCAAAGGCTTTTTTCTCATCTTCCTTTGTCTCCCACCTGTGTATTTTGCAGGGGATGAGAAGGCCAGGGAAAGGCACTGGGAAAGGAATCTTTCAAGGGGTTCATCCCAAAGACTCTCTCAAACAGCTACATCCAGTGCAACCTTGATGGTTCCTCCCTTCCCCTTACCTGCTTCTTTCAACCCTACACAAAGGGCTTAATTTATAAAATCAGAGGGATCGTTCCAATGAAGGAACATGTAGGATACACCCCCAGGAGGACCCATCTCATCTTGCTGCTATTAATACCTGGAACATTATTTGCACGAACAGACTGTCCTTTCTCCCTCATTTCTGGGCTCTCACTTCTTTGGTTTGTCCCAGAAATCCCAGCCAACACACGTTCACCCTTCTCTAGTACACACTTCCATCCAAAACCCCAAATTCCCCTTTTTTTTTTTTTTTTTTTGAGTTAATTACTCATGTTTCTAGTCTACACCACCTCTTTCAACCCCTGCAGACAGGATACAGCTCCCCTGGCTCCCTCATGCATTAAACAGCCAATTTGTGGGCCTAAACCCATCAACTCTCATTATGGAAAGAGACCAAGACTTCCCACAGCTGCCCAGCATCCCACTATCCTCCAAGCTGGATAGGGCTCTCACTCCTCTTTGCTTCCCCAACACCAAAGCTGTGACTAAGGGCCAGAGCCATGCCCTGGCTAGGCTTGGCTCTCCTTGTCACAACTTCAGGCTGGGCCCAAGGGGTGACTGCAAGCCCTTTGCCACACTGGCACGAAGAAGTTCCCAATCTTACAGAGCTGTGCTGAGCTCTGGCCACAGGAGCCCAGACAAAGCCTTCCCCTTGCAAACAGCCTCGCATGCCTTTGGTTTTGCTTCAAGAGGAAACATGTTTTCTCTGCATCCAAGTGTAAAACAGTCAAGCCCAGCCAAAACCATCCAATCAAGAGCACAGAGCATGACAAGTCAGGGCAGAGGGTTACCATGGAGCTAAGGAAGCCCAGACTTCCAGGCAGACCCAGAATTCCTCACCTGTCCTGTGTGCAGAGAGGGGCTGGGAAGAGGATCAGGTTCCTCTCATTCACTGTGTCCTCACACACCACAACCAGCCCGTGCAGCCTGAAATGCCACCAAACCCTGACTCAAATTCTGCCACACACCAGCACACAGCCCCGTTCAGCTGCTCTCCCAGAAACGTGGGACAAGCTCAGCACTGAACCAGCAGCAGGCTTTACCTGGTTATTTGGGGCACTCTGTGAGAAGGATCACACAGAAAGGTGAAGGATCACACTGAAAGGTGAGGAGAAGCCATGAGCATCTCATCAAGCCAGCCCAGGGAATGGGAAATCCTGCCATTAGCAGGATCCACTGCAGAGGATTTCACAGCTAATGAACCCTTGCCACCACAGACCACAGCGAAAGCAAAAGCAGCAGGGCACTTCTTTTCTGATAAACTGCTTTTATCAGGAAGTTCAGCCTGGCTGCCCACACCAGCCCCAGCTGGAGAGCAGCTCCCAGCCTATGCCTTTAAATCCCCTTGGCAGCGCAGGACTGGGGCTGAGGGAGCAGACACGCCCTGTGCTCCAGCGCTGAAGCACACAAACATTTCCTCCCAGCCATTCCACACCGCATTCAGCCAGAGCTGCCTCCTACCTGCCAGGGCCGTGCCAGAGGGAACACAGGCTGTGCCACACACACCTGGACATGCACAGACTTAAACTCCTTTCCTGAATCCCTCCTGCTTCCCCGTCAGCACTGGACATTCTTCCCTCAAATTTCTTCCTTAAGGCAAATATTTGGAGTCTAACAGGCATTCCTCATGGAAGGCACAAGTTAAATATTGGCCCTAAAACAACAACAAGTGCCTTTCAATGATTCTGGCTGGAGAAGCACGGCTCTGGACTTTGATTTCTGGCTCTGAACAAAAATAGGAGCAAAGCACTGAGCGTTACACTCTTCTCCTGGGAAAAGTCACATTTCAGGCTGTGCAAGTCCCCGGCCAGGACCACAACCAGCAGTGGGAACTGTCCCTGCTCCTGCTCTCACACCTCGGGTTGTCTGCTGTCACCCAGCCAAGGCTGCTGCAGTGCATCCTCTGCACCGGGCACAGGACAAGTCTGGGTCTCATTTCCAGGTCTGTGATTATATATCCTCAGAGAGACACTGGAGAAGACCTGCTGGGAACCATGGCTGCCATCCAGGGCATTTGCACACCTTGTGCTCCCTGCCTCTGCATCCCTCCCAGCATTCCCAAAGGTGCCCACCTCTCCATCCAGCCATGCCCAGCTCCTCAGTGCAGAAGATGCTCCAGGCTGCTCCTGCTCTGCAGGCAGCCCATCCCCTGACAGACATGCTGGCTCTTGTAAGAAAACATCCCAGCAAGGCAGAAGAGCAGTCAGAGAGATGGCAGCACAGTAAATGGGAGAGGGAAGGGTGAGGAGGAAAAAGAAACCTGCACTGAGGTCAGTACACCTGAAGCCTGGCAGCACTCAGGTCCTGGGATGTCATGGGCACTTTCCACATGGATCAGGGGAGCAGAGCTACTGTCTTGACTCTGCAGCCAGAGCCCTGCAAAGCCAGGTTTGTTGCACCCCAGAGCAGCTCTGTGATGTCCAGATGCTGCTCATGATCCAAGCCCGAGCGGAGAGGCTGCTCCATCACCCCCACTGCAGGCAGGTCCCAAAGAGCCCCTGCCAAAACCACCCCAAACCAGAGTCTGTTCCAACACTGCTTCTTCAGAAAACACCTCAACAGCTACCCTGAGAAAGGTTACATGGCACAGATGTGGTACACACCAACTCACACCTGCAGGGTTTGTTCTATATCCTGCTAAATTCAGCATGGGGTGTGTTAAATGAGCTTCCCTTTCCCTCTCCTGTGGACTCTGTAAGCCCAGGACCACCTTGCTCAGCTCTGCCTGCTCTGAGCAGGCCTGGGAGGCAGGAGAGGCACTGAGCAGTGGAGAGCTGCTCCCTGGCATCATCCCCCATGGTTGTGGGAGATGGAGAGCTCTGATGGTCTGCTATGCTGGAATTCCTCTCCAATTCCTTCCCAAGACACTTATGATGGCACTTTAAGCTGAGGAATCTGCTGGGGGCTCTGACAACCTCTCAGGGAGATCCCCTGATGAGGCAGACACCCCTATGAAAACAGTGCAGGTTTAAAACCAGCTGCAAGTCACCCTGGGGGAAATGTTAAAGCTCCGAGCACTTCCTATTCCCTCCCCAGCCACCAAAGCCCATGGAGGGATGAGCTCCAGCAAGTTTGAGCAGGAATTCCCAAGGCACAAGGCAGAGACCAGCCTGTACCTGTCAGCACCAACACCTCCTCATCCCACAGCACACTGACCCTGCACTCCCAGAGCCGACTGCAGCTCTTCAGCTCCTGGCTCTGAGCAGCCTCTTCCAGCACAGGGACCCCACCTCTGCTCCCAGCACCTGAGTCCTTCCTTAACATTCCCTGTACTTGGCAACACCAAAGCCAGACTGACTCAAACCAGCAATGCCTTTGGGACGAGAGGAATCGGCAGAGCTGGGGGCGAGGGGATTCCAGAAAAGCCTCAGCTTGCCCCTCGCCCACACACACAGCACAGAAGTTGCTGGAAAGCACCATCCTCTCCCCACATCAAACCAGGGAAACCAAGCAGAGTATAAACTTCATCACTGCCAACAGTCCCTTCTAAAAAAAGGATAAGAGAAAAGAGTTTTTTGCTTTGTTGTTTGTACCTCAGTGCTACCTCAAAAGCAGCAAGATTTTTTTACCTGAAAACATTGGGCAAGGACAGAGTCTGCAAGAATGGAGCTTTTGTAGCACAAACACAGCTCTGTTCGGGTTTAAATTAGATTTCCACTGACCTTTTTGAGCCCATCGTTCAGCCACCCACACCCAAGCAGCCCCTCTTAGCAAGACTCTGCAGCCCCCAGCCTGGGAAGAGGAATAAACCCCCAGAGACTTGGCTGTGCTCCCAGGGAACCCCCACACCCCTCCCAGCACCGCTCCTGCTGCACAAACTGCTCAGCTGCAGGGCTGCAAAGCTCTTCCAAAGGAAAGCTGCACAAAATCCAAGTTCAAGCTCAACCTTAACCCCTGTTTATTAACTTAAGAACATCCCTCTCAGGGTGACAAAGCTTGTGCATCACCTGCCAACTGTCTCATTCACCACTGGGAAAGCAAAGGCCAGGCCTGCCTCATTAAAAAGCATTACATAACATTAAGTAACAAAGGGCTACAGGACATTCTTTGCTTGGTGGACATGTAAAAATGAATGACTCAAAAATTAACGCTTCTTTCCTCCAGACTCCAGCACACTGGGAGGCCAGCGAGCACCTTATTTCCAAGGCAACAGTGTCTTGCCTCATCCCAAATCCTGCTCTCACATCCAACTTATTGCCACCCCTGCCCTGCAGACACTAAACAGCACACAGCACTGCCCAGCTCTCGTTCAGAGCACAGTCCCCAGGCACCAGAAACACACCAGGATGTGTTTATGCTGCCTGTGGCACAGGGACCCTTCCCCAGCCTGGGGTCAGCTCAGCTGGACCTCTCTGGGCAGGACTTTGGGCTTCCCCCATGTCACCATCAGTGCAAGCCTTTCACACACAGGGCTGTGAGAGCACCTGGTTTCACTGCCACCACAAGGTCTCGAGACCTGTGTTTCCTACGAGTCAGGATGATTCTGCTGTGACACTTCAAGTGCCAGGGGCCCAATGCAGTGGGAAGGCAGGTGACAGCAGGGCAGTGCTTGGAAAGGCCACTGCCACCAACCTCCCAGCAGAACATAGACTCCATAGCACTGGGAGATCCTCCTGGAGACACAGTGAACTTCTATCCACCATCTCACCAGAGCCAAAGAAGCCAATTTAAAGTTTTTACAGAACTAACTTAATTCCTCTACTGCAGGAGCAAACTCTCCTTACTGTGGGCGGTGGATGAAACCAGAGACTTCTTGCTCCACGTAGCATTTTGAAACACCCTGCAAAGCCTTACCTAGAAGTTTCAGCTTACCTGAAGAGCCATTTCCTACACCACACAGTGGTGGGTGCAGATGTGCTGCTGCACGCTCTGAATGCAGAGAGCAGAAGGCAGAGAGACGTCCTGTGGTTTCACAGCCACTGCACCACACTCCCTCCTGCCCCCACTGGGCTGGGGGGCCTGTGAGTGGGGGGGGTCACAGCTCTGAGCACCACAGGTGTCACCCAGGAACCTCACAGGGTAGGACAGACAAGGCAGGGGTGTGCTGGAATCACAGAATGATTTGGGTTGGAAAGGAGCCTAGAGCTCACTCAGTTCCACCCCCTGCCACAGGCAGGGATGGTTTGCACTAGTCCAGGGTGCTCGTTTGATCCAACCTGGCCTTGGAACTTCCAGGGTCAGGGCAGCCACAGTTGCTCTGGGCAACCTGTGGCAGGGCCTCACCTCTGCCACAACCAGGAATTTCTTCCCAATATCCATCTAATCCTGCCCTCTGTCAGGGGAAGCCATTCCTCCTTGTCCTGTCACGCCAGTTCCTGATGCACAGGCTGCTTTTTCCAAGCCAGTTATTAGAAATAATGCATCAATGTAACACGCAAGGGAGGGGCTGCCCACAGGAAGGGCTGCAGGGCTACAGCCTGGGCAGGAATTTAGAATTCTTCAGGAGGAGGAGGGCAGCTGGTGTGAATCAGGGAATCTGACAGAGGATCCTGATGCTCCACACTCAGCTACCCCAGCAGAAAATCACCTTTTTACCTCCCTCACAACCAAATCTGTTGCTTCTCTACAGTGATGAATCTACCAGAGACAGCAACTGCCAGCAGGAAGCAGAAACAGCCTCTCACGAAACCCCAAAACTATTCACACAGCTTTTCTAACAGGAAGATGACATGTTCTCCTGCAGAACCCCAGAGCTGCTGGGATCTCCTCTCCCTCCCAGCTCACAGGTACAGCTGGACAGAAGTACAGTCCAGGTCACACCATGTCTGGGCCAAGGAAGGAGGCTCAGGTTCACAGCTTCTCACTGCACCCACAACGAGCCACGTCTGCCCAGTCAGAGCCCAATTACAGGGCTGTGGGCAGAGCTGTTCCCACAGGCTCTCAGCAAAAAGCCACGGCAAACACACGAAGGAAGCTCCTGTGATGGCACCCAAGCCTGTCCCTGCTCAGCAGCACTACAAGGGAAGAGAGTTTGACCCCTCAAACTGCAGTGGGACATCACAGGAGTAGCACAGGGCAAACCAGGTACTGCCCTCTGGTACCAAACCCCACAGTGGCTGGCCCTGCAGAACGAGGGGAGGGTCTCCTCCCCAGCCCAGGGGCTGCAGCTCTCCTGCTCACCCCACAACAGCACATCAGGGGTTGCTGCTCACCCGAGGCTGCTCTCACCCCTCCCACCAAGCCTTTAGTGCCCGTGGAGCTGCAGTTCCTGTCTGAAGGCTGAGATAAACAGCTTCCTACCCACCCTGGGCCTTGCAGCAGTGCCCCGGATCAAGGGCCAGGCACACACCTGGAGGCACCAGCCAAGCACAGGAGTGCTGCTCCAGCACAGCTCATCCCAGCTCCTCCTAGCTAGGAAAACAATGGGGAGGGGGGTGGGCAGGGGGAGACAGCTCCAGAGCACAGCCAGGCCCAAGTCCAGCAGAGACGTTTAGTGGCAGCTGCTCTCAGACGTTGTGTCTTCCAGCCCAGTGGGGCTGGAGAGGGGGAGGAAACACTGATTGTCCACGAGCACAACCCTCATGTCATTCCCATTGATCCGCTGAGTCACTCCCGTATTAACAGTTTTGACAACAGCCGGGCTGCACAGGAGCTCTGACACGGAATACAAAACGAGGGGCACTGCGAAGCCGCTCCCGAGAGCGGCACCAGGAACCTGCTGAGCTGCCAGGGCCCGCTCCCTGCGTGCAGGAGCTGCACCCAGAGCAGCACACACACCACGCTGCAAGGGCACAGCACACAGCTCCATCCAGTGTGCCCGGGGAAGCTGCTGGACACCAGCTCTGCCCTGCAAACCACTCCAGCTGCACCCCGTGGATGCAGGGGCAAAGCAGAGCAGCTGCTGCTTTGGCAAAGGAGCGACACAAGTGATTTTTAAGTGATTTATATGGCCTCACAGAGCTGTCAGCTAACGAGGAGGAGATCAAACCCTAAGGCACAAGAGGGCAGCCACCTCTCCAGGCTGAGGGATCTGAGCCCCCCTCGCCCCAGATCTCATGTTCCCACAGACCTGAGCATGCTGGTGTTGGACCAGTCAGCACAATCCTCCCAGCACCCCCAAAGCTGCTCAGGAGTGATAAAACACTGACCAAACAACGTCCCTATCTGCAACGTACCAAATTAAAACAAAACCAACAAATCTTTGGCAAGTTCCTCGCAGCAGCCAAGCCTATCCTGCCACGGCAAAGGCTCCCCATGGAGGCCTCCTGCCCTAATTTGCAGCAATTCTTTGTCAGACCACTGGCAAACACCAAACGTTTGCTCCAATCTGTTACATAAGGCCCAATTTTTAAACCTGTGTGCTGGCCGTGGGGAGATGGGGGCACACAGTGTGTGGCAGCCTGGCTGGCAGGTGGACTCACACCCCTCAGAATGCACTTCCACACCTCCAACCACTTGTTGTGTAGAAGGAAAACAAATAGATTAGTTAAGGAGGCAACTTCCAAAGGTTTTACACACCCTTCAACCCGGGTCCAGGCTAACTCAAACTGTTTGGAAAGGACTGATATCATGGCAACTCAAAAGGGGTTTGTGAAACTTTGATTTTTAACTTTAAAATACACCAAACACGGCAAGTCTTCGTGTTGCCCAGCACACAAAAGAAAAGGCACCTTCCTGACCATCCCCACAACTTCCCGTTGTTTGTTCCCCGAGATGCAGACCCAGCTCCCTCCTGCCAGCCAGCGACAGGAGCCACGGGCCTCCCCGGCAGAGCCGCTCCTCATTTGCAAACCTCAGAACAGCTCAAGTCGGCTCCTGTCTGCTGGGGGCAGGAGGGGGAGGGCACTTTTCCCTTTTCTCACATTCATCCTCACCCGCTTCGCTGAAGAAAAAAAAAGCCGTTTTAAATACCAGGTTCAGCACGGTCCTTTCCCCAAATAAACACTTCCCAACCCCTCTGGAGAGAGGAAAGCCACATACAAAGGAACCAACATCCTGCGAGGCTGGGGCAGGGTGCGGGCCGAGGGGACACGGTGGGGACCATCCGACCCCATCCCCGCCGCCCGCCCGGCCTCGGGGCACCGAGGGACTGGCACCCCTTCCCCGGGGCCACAAAACAGGCACGGCCGGGAGGGGACGGGGCGAGGCGGCCCTGGGCCCTCACACCCCGGCCCGGCCTGACCCCAACGCGACCCCAAAGCCTCCCCCAGCCCCCGATCCCAACCTGACCCANGCGCCCGCGCGCCAGCGGCGCAACCGCACTTCGTGAATACGGGCCGCGGGGCGGAGCGCGGCGCAAGCGCAGCGAGCGCGAGGGTGGCGGCGCAGCGGCGCTGGCGTAGGGCGCGTTCGGGAA
>VYZP01062099.1:0-24439 GCA_013400635.1 Hypocryptadius cinnamomeus | reverse complement strand
GCTTTGCGGCAGCGCCGCGCGCTTTACGGCAGCTCCGGTTAACCCCGCGTTGCCTGGCGCCGCTGTCGGGACAGGTGCTGCAGTCGCGACAGGGCCCGCGCTGCCTCAGCACCCTGCGAGCTGGAGGGCGCGGCTCGCACACAGGGAGCACACCGCGCTGTAGGGGGCCCTGTGGCGTCCGGCCCCACTGATGGATGTGGCTTTGGTGTGGGTTATCGCGCTGCTGTCGCGATATGGATGCCACCGTCCAGGTGGGGCGCGGGCCTGTTGCAGGGAACGGCATGGGGGGTATGGACCCAGTTATAGGGGTCAGGCCCTAATATGTGAGTGAGCCCCGCACCGGAGTACAACCCTGTTTTGGGGTACATGCCTGTTTTGGGGTAAAGCCCCTGTTTTGGGGTACAGCCCCTGTTTTGGGGTACAGCTCCTGTTTTGGGGTACATGCCTGTTTTGGGGTAAAGCTCCTGTTTTGGGGTACATGCCTGTTTTGGGGTACAGCCCCTGTTTTGGGGTACATGCCTGTTTTGGGGTAAAGCTCCTGTTTTGGGGTACATGCCTGTTTTGGGGTACAGCTCCTGTTTTGGGGTACATGCCTGTCTTGGGGTACAACCCCTGTTTTGGGGTACAGCCGCTGTTTTGGGGTACAGCCCTATTTTGGGGTAAAGCCCCTGTTTTGGGGTACAGCCCCTGTGTTTGGATACAGACCCTGCTCTGGGGTACAGCCCCTGTTTTGGGGTACATGCCTGTTTTGGGGTACAGCCCTATTTTGGGGTAAAGCCCCTGTTTTGGGGTACAGCCCCTGTGTTTGGATACAGACCCTGCTCTGGGGTACAGCCCCTGTTTTGGGGTACATGCCTGTTTTGGGGTACAGCCCTATTTTGGGGTAAAGCCCCTGTTTTGGGGTACAGCCCCTGTGTTTGGATACAGACCCTGCTCTGGGGTACAGCCCCTGTTTTGGGGTACATGCCTGTTTTGGGGTACAGCCCTATTTTGGGGTAAAGCCCCTGTTTTGGGGTACAGCCCCTGTGTTTGGATACAGACCCCATACTGGGGTACAGCCCCTTTTTTGGGGCACAGTTCCCTCATCCCCACATCCACCCACACTCCAGGCCCTCTGGGGCAACCTTGGGATGGGGACTGGGGGTCTGCAGAGGGGGCACAGCTGTGGCACCACACCCAGCGGGGACAGAGGGAAGTCAGGGTGGGATTTTACAGGCATTGTCACCATTTTGGGGACACCAGCCCCGAGCAAAGCCACTCTGAGGGAAACAGAGGCACTGCCATCCCACTGCCTTGCAGGGACCAGAGCTCCAGGACTGTGGGATCTGCTGGGACAGTGTAGAGGTTTTAGTTTGAACTGGGCAGAAATACTAATTTTGTGCAGTGGTTTTGGTTTGCTAATTGGAGATTTGCTTAATTTTGAGATTTTTTTTTTGAGATCACCTGTCCTGAGCAGGGACACAGGCCCCACTGCCACCTCCTGAAGCCTTTCATTTTCTCCTGATTGCTCACCTGGGGACAAACACTCCATCCCAGTACCCCCTCAGCGAAGGAGGGCACAGCCAGGGGATCATTTCCTTCTCATCCCTTTTTTTTTCTCAAGTTTGAGGCTTTCAGGGTAAGGCTGGAGGGAGGGGACACCCCTGCACAACCCTGCTGGTCACATCTTCACCACGGCATGGAGCAGATGCACCCCAAAAGTATTTGGGGGCAATGGGTAAATGAATTTGTGTGGGTTTGGGGGACAATCAGGTCCAGCCACCAGCATCACCCCAAGTACACATTTCAGCATTTCCAACTGCTTGAGTTGGTTCTTCTGTCACAGAAGTGTTCCAGGGAAAAGCTCTCCCCATAACGTTTGGCTGGAGGACTTTTCCCTGGGGGTGTTTGCTCCTACAAAAAAAGCTGATTTTAGAGCATCAGGAAAATTCTGAACACGTGAATTCCAGCTGCTCCCATCCTGTTCTTGTGTTGTGGCCTGGCTCAGGAGGGTGCTGAGGTGCTGTGACACATGTCCTGCCCCTGGAGAGGACAAAATCACCCCTTGAGAGGATAAAATCACCCCCTGGGAGAATAAAATCACCCCTTGAGAGGATAAAATCACCCCCTGGGAGAATAAAATCACCCCTTGAGAGGATAAAATCACCCCTGAGGAAGATAAAATCACTCCTGGAGAGGATAAAATCCCCCTGGAACCCTCCCTTTCCTATCTGCCCCATCCCACCCCCCCACTCTGCAATTTTGTGGTGATTTCACACACTTTGAGAACTCACAAGTTGTTCAGGCGTTTGGCTGGAGAATTGAACCACCCTCTGGAGCAGGAGAGTGGGGAAGAAAGAGTTTGGATTTTATTTCAAGGCAGATCTCCAGCGGTGAGCACACGGTGTGCCAAAGGCCTGCAGAGACACGAGCAGCTCATGCCACGGAACCAGCACGGGGAGCAAGAAAATCCAGGGAATTTCTGTCAGGAAATCATCCAGCCAGGAGCCCTGGCCCTCTCCTGTGGGCACCAGACAGTTTGGGCTCATTCACAAGCAGACAACACAAAGGGGCCACTGTGACTGCACGGGAAAATGAGAAATGAGCTGCTCCAGGGTGGATGGCAGCACCTTCCCAGCTGGAACTGCAGAGGGACAGAAACACAGCAAGAACCAGAGAAAGGAAAAGCCAGGCCCTCACAGTGCCCCTCACACCCTGATGCCAGCAATCCAGAGCTTTTTTGGGAGCTCCTCAGGGTGGGGAGCTGAGCTTGGCTGCACAACCACCCCCATTCCTGACAAACCCTGCCCGGTCCTCCTGCAGCAGAGGCAAAAAAACCTCATTACAAGTGCCAAGGTCCTGCTCGAGCAACAGCTGGAGCAAGAGCTTAAAATGTGCCTCATGCTCAGATTTTGAGGCCCTGGGGCAAGAATTTGAGGGAAATCCAATTCATCCTCATGCTCAACACATCAGGGCACAGCAGCAGCTGTAGGGAACCACTGTCAGAGAGAGAAAGATGGTGAGGGCCAGGCAGGGGGAGCCTGGCACAGGGCTTTGGAGACAGGGAAGACACAGATCAGCAGATGTCACATCAACAGCTGTGAGGGAAATGGCTCTTCTAGGATTAAATATCTGCCATGGAGTGGAACTGGGGTATGAAACCACAATATGGTGATTTCCATACTCTCACCAGGAGTGTTGTGTCCAACTCTAGGGCCCCCACACAGGAAAGACATGGACCTGTGGGAATGAGTCCAGAGGAAGCCACAGAGATGCTGCAAGGGCTGGAGCCCTCTGCTCTGCAGCCAGGCTGGCAGAGCTGGGGCTGCTCACCTGGACAAGAGAAGGCTCCAGGGACACCTCAGAGCCCCTTGCAGGGCCTGAAGGGGCTCCAGGAGAGCTGGAGAGGGACTGGGGACAAGGCATGGAGGGACAGGACACAGGGAATGGCTCCCACTGCCAGAGGGCAGGGATGGATGGGATCTTGGGCAGGAATTGTTCCCTGGCAGGGTGGGCAGGCCCTGGTACAGGGTGCCCAGAGCAGCTGTGGCTGCCCCTGGATCCCTGGCAGTGCCCAAGGCCAGGCTGGACATTGGGGCTTGTAGAAACCTGGGATAGTGGAAGGAGTCCCTGCCCATGGCAGGGGTGGAATGGGATGGACTTTGAGGTCCCTTCCAACACAAATATTCTGGGATTCTATGATAGCTTTGGAAGAACATTTTGGGCAATAAATTCAGCCACATGCTAAAGGGATTCATGTCACCTTCACTGTCTAAGCCCGTTTACTCCAGGGGTAAGAGTCTCCTTCCAGGCAATAACTGGGAAAAGCAGACACCAGCACTGCCAGAGGCTCTCTGCACTATGGAAAGGCCACAAAAATGACCCCAGTCCTTGGGAGATGGGACTTTCTCCACACCTCTGCTCTCCCAATCCCATTGTTAGAAGATGGGAACAATTGCAGCACCTTTGGTCAAAGCTGCATCTCTAAGAGTACAAACCACAACAAGCCACTCACACCAGTCCCCAGCACAGGGGATGAGCCTCATCCATCAATGTGCTGTTCTTTCACAGAGAAAACAACATGCAGTGGGAGACTTTGGAGGAACACAGAGATTTTGCCATTTCCCTCTGCCAGATAACTCCGGTTACCTAGGAACAGACACTTCTCTGATGCGGCCAGTTCTCCTCATCAAGCACAGGATGAGCATTTATTGTCTTGTGATCAGGAGAAAAACACAAACAAAACCCAGAGCTCCACAGGTGACACGAAACATCACACACAGACACGCCACGTGACACCCGACCACACCAGGAGCCAGGGCCGGGTTAATGGTGTTAAGAACTTTTAGAAATCTAATGTAAACATTTAAAAACATACAGAGGAGTCCAAAAAAAAAAAAAATTAAGCCATTTGTTCAGGCAGCGTGTTGGACTTTCTGGAATTACGGTTTCTGGCATCGAAGAGGAGGGAGGGGATGGGATGGAGTTCCCACCTGGAGGTGCATTGATCTCCACAGGGATCTCAGGCAGTGCAGGCTAACGGGGTGTGATTTTGGTGTCCAGCTCCAACCATTCTGGTGGGCAGGCTCCCAGGCACCCCCTCTCCTTGCATCAAACATTTCCAGTGTGACTGAGGGTGGATGCTTCAACACAGCCCCCAGATTCTCCAAGGGGAAAATCCCAAAGAGAAGCAGGATGTGGAGCCCCCAGCAACGCTTCTCCTCTTGGTTCCTTCAAAATCTCCAACTTGACACACTGAAATGGGGCAAGTATCAAATGGTTTTGAAGAATTTTGGCAAGAGGATGGCAAAGGGCAGGACTGAGGGACACGGGTGCACCATGTCCTGGCTCCCAGGATTGGCTAATCCCGCCTTCAGCCCTCACCCCGTGGTGCATCCATCGTATTTCCAGGGAGTCAACGCCAGGCAGTTCTTTCATCACTCCAATGGCAAGCGACAAAGAACACTTAAAATTACACTTGACACTAGACAAAGGCACCTAAAAGCTTCACAATGCCATCAGGTCATGTTCTGTTAAGAAGGCTCCAAGAGCTCGTCCTCCCAAGCACATTGCACACTCTCCAGGAAAAACCCCTGGTGCTGGGAGCACATTCCACGTCCCAGAGCCAGTGGAGGGCTGCTCCTGCAGCGGGGGTCAGTGTGGCTGTAAACGGAAATTTGGGGAAATCCGGGGTTGCTTTTGCTTTGGCCCTGGTAACACAGGGGTCTTGCAGACTCCAGACTGTGCTTCCCTCATTATTTACAATGTGACACAGGACAAGTTAACAGGGAAACAGGGAATTCTGCAGGGGCGAGGGGGAAGCGGGAGCTCTCCTCTGTGAACCGTGATTTCATTAGATAAGGCACATGTAGAGAAAAAATTTCAAAAGACCACTTGCAAATCAATTCCACATAGCTAGGACCATGTCCCTGTCCCTTTCCAGGAGCCAGTTGTGTTTTCCAGTTGCTCAGTGTGAATTTGGGAATTTGGAATAACCCCATCAACAGCCTGCCAAGGCAGCAGGCTCCAGGTCTGATCCCCAGGGTGCCCAACCCCTCCCAGGTCTCCTAAATGGAGCACTCTGGATCATTGGCCAAAACTTTGAGAGCCAAACACTTGGAACACTCACTCCCTAAAAAAAAATTGGGAACTGACCTCCCAGTTTGGACAGGTTTTAAAAAATTCACAGCAGGCTGAGGGGGAAGAGGAAACTGCAGCTTTTGCTGCCTGGATTGCTGTAGGACACAGGGAATTGGATGGCTCAGGCACAGAATGGAGATGAATGACAAGGTGGAGGATAATCTCAGGGAAAACAATCCCTCTCAACAGCTTCAGCCGATTGTTGGAGAAAGGCAGGAATCTCTCTCTCATGGAAGTCCTGCCAGCTACAGAGCCAACAGCAGCCATGAGGACTAACAAGCTTCCCTTGGTCTCCCAGACCCCACTGTAATATCTGGAGTTCAGCTACACCAGCAGAAGGCAGAATTAAACTATTCATTGTAACAGAAGCATTTCCAAACCACACTGGGGCTCCAGCACTGAGATCAATCATTATCTTGTGTCCAGCACAAAACCTAGCTGGAAGTTACATGGTAGGGAAATCTCGTGCTGAGTCCCTGTACCAGGGTGATCACCACCAAGGCCCAGTGTCAGCTCTGCACTGGTTTCCACTGGGCTTTGATTCAGGCTTTAGAGAGCAATCATGAATCTAAGGAGATGAATCTGCACCTTTAGAACACACAGATCCAGCAAGAGGTTTTGGCAGCAGGGAAAGCAAGAGCTGTAGCATCACAACAGTCTGAGCCAGGCAAAGGAGGATTGTGGGGACTTCCCATCCGAGGACTCACCCAGGGCACCTCTGTTACCTGCAGGGATCCTCCCACGGAGGGTGGAGCTTTCACAAATCACTTTAGTGTCACCAGTACCAAATAATTTAAGTGCTGCATTTCCCTTAGAGTGAAAAATTCCACATTATTCATCCAGGAGAGTAAACACTAGTTGCTACTAATGCTCTGATTGCTTTTGCTACAGACGGCGTGGCGCTGTGCTGGGCATTCCATGGAAGCTGAGCAGGAGCAGGGGCAGGAGCAGCTGTGGGAGTGTTGCCATTGTGGGGAAGCTGAGCCTTTTCCAGGGATGGTCAGGAGATGATTCCCTCAAGCAAGGGCAGTGAAGATTTTGTTCTCAGTCTGCAACGAGGCAAATACTGGTGACTCAAGGCAAACAAAAAGCTTTCTGCCATGGCCGTGCAGTGCAGTGGAGGTGGGAAGGGCTGAGAGCACGGATATTCCTCAGGGATCAGGAGACAAGAACCAGGAAGGTCCTTGAGATGAGTGGGGTGCTTGGGGGGGAATGCAAATGATCTTTTCCAAGAACAAGAATAAAAAGACCAAAAAGGAGAGACTCCAGGCAGTTTGCAGCTGTTGCTGCTTAAGGCCATTGGTTTGCAGAGGGGTAGTTGGGCACTGTGGGATACTCTGGCAGGCTGTTCCCAGAAAAATTGCTGTACTGGGCCTCCCTGCTGGGAGGGTTCCTCCATGCACCGCTGTTCCACTCATCTTGAGCCTTCTGGAAGCTTCCACCAGCCCCTCGGTAGATTTTATGTACCTAAGGGATAAAAGGGAGGACAAGAGGAGAGTCAGCACCAGGAGCCCAGAGCTGAATCCCTGCAGAGCCACTTGGCAACAGGATTTGCTCCTGTCTCTGTGAAGAGCTGCATTTCCAAAGAACAAAGCACAAGAAATGCAGTAATGCAGTGAACAGAGGTGCAGATAGAGAATATCAACCCAATACTTGAACACATTCCAGCTGCATGCCCAGAATTCAGGTGGGGGAACCCACAGCAAGGCAGCCAGCCTGGGCCAGGGGGTTGAAACCTTTCCAACACAGAGTCCAACACCACTGCTTCCACAGAGCTTCTGTTTTCCCTGCCTGCCAAAGCTTTCCAGAGAGTCCTACTACAAATCCTTGTTCCTGCAGAGATCAAATTCCCACCCTGCCACCTGGTTCCCATTGCAGATGCTTCACCATTGACCATCCCAAGGAGCAACAAATCATGGAATCACAGGATTGCTGAGGCTGGAAAGCACCTCCAACACCACCAAGTCCAGTGATCAGCCCAGCTCCACCCTCATGTTCACCACTAACCCATGTCCACAGGGGCTACATCCACACATTTTTTGAACACTCCGAGGGATGATGATTCCACCACTACCCTGGGCAGCCTGTTCCAGCGTTTTACAATCCTTTCTGTGAAAACAAATGTTTCCTAATATCCAATCCAAACCTCCCCCCTTCACAGAGCCTCAGGTTCCTCCACATGAAGCTTGCTTTGCATGACACAAAGCAACATCAACACATGACACCGTGACAATTTCCAGCCTGAGCTGTCTTGTGCTGTCTAGATTTGTCCTCCAGAAACTCTGAGAGACATCATCTGACTGCACTGTGCAACCTTTCAAAGCAGTGATGGCTTGTGGTGGCTGCTGAGCTGCCTCTTCACATTATTGTGATACACAGCAGGGATTCTCCAAGGCAGAGAGAGATCTGAAGAATCCCAGAATCCCAAAATGGTTTGGGATGCAAGGGACCTTAAAACTCATCTCATTCTGCTCCCCTGCCATGGGCAGGGACACCTTCCACTAGCAGAACCTACCCTTATGATGCAGATGAGCATTGCGACCGCTGACATCGTGAACATGATGGCAGGGAACAGCATGAACACAGCAGCTGCCACGCTGGTGCTGAAGAAGGTGATGGCTGCCAACCATCCACTGGAAGAAACAGAAAAAGAGACACAGCAGCATTATAATCTGCTTTTCAAACTGTCCTTGTTATCAGAGAAACTGTTTATGTGCTTATAAGGCTGCCCTGACAGAGCAGCTGTGGCTGCCCCTGGATCTCTGGAAGTGTCCAAGGTCAGGCTGGATGGGGCTTGGAGCAACCTGGGATAGTGGAAGGTGTCCCTGCCATGGTAGGGGGTGGAATGGGATGGGATTTAAGGTCCTTTTCAACCCAAAGTATTCTCTGTTTCTGTGATTCACAACCCAGAAATTACAAGGCAGCTTTTAAGCTCTTGAAAATGAAGCGAACAATGAAGACAATTGACAGAATTCAATGCAGGTATTTCACCAAGATCTCAACTCTCACTTGCCAGCATCCCTCACTAATCCAGTCTGAGAGCTTTAAGAGACAGCCAGCTGCATGGATTTTGAGAAAAGACATATTCCCAAGGTGCTTTTGGTTGTGCATCTAGAGACCAGAACTGGGATCAGGGAACACGAGGGTCCTGTCATTTACACTCCATCTCCATTCCTTTCCTGGCAAAAACCAGGTGAGGCATCAGCAATTCTGAAACCAGAGTGTTAAATGGAGTGCTAAGACTTTCCATTACTTGCAGTTTCAGCAGGAATTGCTCTCAAGTCTCTGTAGACAGGAAGTTAAAATGCCAAACAATTATAACACAACCAGGGACAGACACTAACAAGCTCCCATTTATTTTAGGAGAACTCTCACAGTACTTCTCATAGGCCAACAATGAGTCACCACACTCAGCTCACCGTGTGCTGCCAGCACTGAGGGCAATGCTGAGCCTGACAGGGGCTGCTTACACGGTAAAGGAAATGGACACTGAGGGAAGAGGCTACAAAGAGCAACCAGGTGAAGATCACAGAATTATATGGGTTGGAAGAGACCTTAAAGCCCAGCCAGACCCCATGGGCAGGGACACCTTCCACTAGACCAAGCTGCTCCAAGTCCCATCCAACTTGGCCTTGATTTCTGCCCAACACAGCAATGAAACCCAAATTGTGCACCCCAAGAGCAGATACAGCTATGCCACTGGGGAAATCAGAAAGCTTCCTCCCCTTTACCTTGTACAGGCTCCCATCAGCCTCTCCAAGCCCATGGAAGCAGCCACAGCCCAGAGCTCCTGGGCCTGCTGGGACATTCCCACTTACCACGCTCCCCATCCGGAGAAGCCGATCGCCTGCAGCACCGTGAGGAGGAACTGCGCCCCAAAGATGAAGAAAAAGGCCATGAAATTAAAGGAACTGTCTGACCTGTGGAGGAAGAAAGGAGGTCAGGGGGGCACTGGAACCTTGTGCTGCTCCACACCCATGTCTGACCACACCACCACATTCAAACCCTCCACAGTTGTGACTCCAGAGGGTTTCCTCCATGGCTGTGTGCTGGGACGCTTCTCCCCTTTCCCTGGCAGTGAGAGCACACAGCTCCATGACTCAGCAGCACAGATTGTCTCCCAATAATCTGGCTCTTGCAGTTGCCCTCCCCGAGGAATTGCACATATGATGACACACAAGGAGAGGCTGAGGGGCATGAGTCTCCTACACAGAGAGACTGAATCATTCTCTGACTGAATGTCAGCCCAACCTGATACCTGCTCAGCTCTGCCCTGGCAAGGAGGCACACAGGGACCTGATGCTGGCAGGCAGAGCTTGTCCATACACTAGAAAGGATCGCTGAGCACGAGAATTCCAGCTGGGAATGTCTCTGTGTCTGCTTGTCATCATGTTCCCAAACCCATGGTAAATAATCCAGCACTGGGACATTATAGGAGGGAAAAGAGCCATGAGAGAGCTGGGTGGTACCCTGAAAGCAGAGGCACACTTCCCATCTCTGCAGGCTCCCCATTCTCAGGATGTACAGGTGAGGTCCTTGAGTTTATGCAGGTACAATAATTAGCATGAAAATGACCCCAAACAAGATGCTGACATTCACAGTGTCTGTCATAGGTGCACTGCGGGCCCAGCACTGCCTTGCCTAAGGCTGGGCTCTGTAAAAACACATCTTCATGCCATCAAACCAGCCACATCTGAAGTTCCTCAAAGTATCATTTTTAATGATACAAATGATTCCCATAACTCATCCCACAAGGAACTCAAAGGGCCAATGATTTATCTACAGATCTACAAAAAATGCTTCAGGTGCTTGTGAGGCAGTTTGGTGCAAAGGGGAGTTAAGAAAAGAGCTCCAATCACTGCCAGCTCCTGCTTAAACCCTGAAAGTATTTAAATGCTTATTATTTTAATTATTTTTATTATGCTAATGGTTGTTAGTTTTATAATTCTAGCCCCTGATGCCTTGGGAGGAGATGAGGGAGGTGAGGCACGTTGAGAAGTCGCCAGCCACACCCACGCTCCTCAGAGCTGCCCGTGTTGGTCTGGGTGTCTGTCACAGATGGTAGCTCTGGAAGATTTATTATCCTTGAGTATCCTCACAATCCCACCCTTCAAATACCACCTCAGAGTACAGCATTGAGAAAGGAATACTTTAGGCAGGGCCTGCTGACAGTGGTGCCTGTCAGAATCCAATTAACAAGGATTAGGCTCGAGGCTGAGCCTTCAAACAGACTCTTGCAACTCCGACCTGAAGGGGTTGGAGGAGTCTTCATTTGAAAGGATCTGCAGGAATTAGTGGGGATACAGAGAAAAGGTGATTTCTCATCCAGCTTTCTGGTGCAGATTTGCTACAGCTTTGCCCTAGCACCAAAGCTGTGCAGCTAATTTAATTTGGGATGCAGCGGGATGACGAAGGTTTTACAGAAGCATCCTCACAGGATGTCACCCTGTCACAGGATGGGGTGCCATCACTGAAGGGTGGCCTCCTCCAGGACAAGCAGGGCTGATTTTGGCTCTGCAATCACCACTTGTGATCCCAACAGTGCTGCCCCTCCGCAGTAATTTCCAGCCCAACTGCTGTCCCAGGGGATGATCCCTGCGCTCCCCACTCTGTCCCTGGGGCTGAGTCTTTTTTTAACTGCAAGTCTCTGCACAGAGTAACCTCAGGGACCTCTCAGCATTCATTGCATAAACACATCCAAACAACGTTCAAGGAATAATGAGAAACGGCCCTTGTGGAGCCTGGGGGAGGTCAGCAGGGAGAAGTAATTTTTCCCAGACTTTAGAATGGAAATTCCTCTTTGAACAGAGCTCCAGGACTTGGAGGCCCTGGGGCTTCTAAGCTCAGGATGGGGACAAACTCCAGCCCCACAGGGCAAGAGTTCAGAGCTGGGATTTTCACATCATTTGGAACTTTGAGACAAATCCAACCCTTCTCTTTCCAGCAGAAATGACCCTCCCCTGTATTCCATGATGCCACTGGTGATTTAACAGCATCCAGTTCCCAGTGCTGTGGGCACACAAAGCATCAGCTCAGAGGTGCATTTGAACAATTAATTTATCATGGGTTAGACAGGACCCACCTGTCACCTCCCATTTCCATCAGCTGCTTTTGCTGTCGTCCAAACCAGCTCATCACAGAGTCTGGTGAATAATCAAAATCCAGAGTATCCTACCAGGAAGAGCTTCACCTTCAGAGGGCAAACCCCTGACTGGGGTGTGGGGTGTGGTGGTGGCATTGGGCAGGCCCCTCCTTTCCCTGTGACAGGCTGGGAACTGCTCAGGACCCTCCTAGCTCTGCCAGGCTTTACACATTAATGTTTGAGTGATGCCTTGTGGTCCACAGCAAATGCAAATTATTATTAATTAAAGCAAAAATGTAGGATGGCTTTAAATATTTGTGGAGTTTCAGAAGGACTGACTCCAGGGAACTGCTTTTATCTAAAAAGCTAAGCAGACAAGCTCTCAAGTAGCTGGAGACAGGAATCAGAAGAGTTCTCAAAAACTAATAATAGTCTTCCATCAAAATAAGCCTCAATGAAGCTTTACCAAATTAGTACCTATTTTAATGCTGCACTGAGATGAGGGTGCTGCTAAGTTTGAGATATTTAAGTAAAATATGAATTTAACCCTCTTAGAAGTGGCCAAACTGCTCACCTCCAATCTTATGTGACCCTCAGTCCCATATCTAGCATTTAGAAGTAGCCACATTCTTCTTCATTTTGAAAGTAAACAAGACATTATTTACTTCATCCCAGCCAGAGAGATCTCCCCCAGCAGCACTCCCCAGTAACAACCAGGGAAATTTCCAGAGGGAACTACACCAGAAGCACCTCCTGGGCTGGTACTCACCGAAAGGCTTTGTAGGCAGGTCGGAACCAGCAGACGTAGCCACAGGGGCTGAAGAGGATCAGCCAGAGGATGGCCAGGCCAAAGTTGGCCCCGTAGCCTCCCCCGATCCACCAGGCCAGGCAGGCGATGAGGTTCACGGCCAGCGTGATGCAGTAAACTGGGGAGAGGGCACAGGAGAGAATGTGGGGTGGGGCACTTCCAGGACTTTGGGAGAAAAGGAAGCAAAAGATAATGGCTGGGGCTGTGTGAGGGGGTTGGGATGGAGCTCAGGGAAAGGTTCTTGCCCCCGAGGGTGCTGGGTACTGCCCAGGCTCCCCAGGGAATGGTCCCGGCCCCAAGGCTGCCAGAGCTCCAGGAGCGTTTGGACAGCGCTGCCAGGGATGCTCAGGGTGGGGTTGTTGGGGTCTGCTGGTTAACACCAGGAGCTGGACTGATGGTCCTTGTGGATCCCTGCTCACTCAGGATCCCCAGGACTCTGTGAAGCCCCCAGGGTTACAGTGGGAAAGGTCCCTGGGGCAGCAGTGCAGCTGCTCTGAGCGAGGCACAGGCTCCTGTGTGACCTGGAGCTGGGAGCACAGGAACATCCAGCTCCAGAGGGATGCTGCAGCACAGGGATGAGGGAACTCTTTTATGACCTGTCAAAGCATGGAGAGCTTTGGTAGCAACTGATGTGACCAATACAAGACTCAGACCAGTGTTATTATGAACTATGAGCAAAGTCTAATTTCCATTTATAGCAAAACCTCTTTGTGAGAGGAGGGGGGGTAACCCTAGCCCTGCCCCTGCCTCTGACTGACACTGTGCTGTCTGGGGCTGCCTCAGGAGCTGTCTCTGAGCCAGCTCAGTGCCTTGCAGGCTCTCCGCTTCCCTGGGCCTCTGAGGAAGCCTGGATATCAGCCTGGGGGCTTGGCAGTGCTGCCTTGAGCAAGGGGATAAACAAACTCCAATCAAGCTGAGAATATGGGACCACAGGGGTGGCTTAGAGGCCTTTTCACATCCCTGTTCCTGTCACTTGGATAAAAAGGAACAGTTGACAAAGGCCCCCAGGGCACAGCAGTGCTGCACTAGGTAGTAGTATATGAAGGGCTGCTGCTCCCTGTTTTCCTGGAGCTCACATCCCTAGAAAGGGGGTTCAGCCCCAAGCCAGGGGCTCCCCACAGCTGTCCTTGCATCCCCCCAGGCTCTGCCAGGCCCAAAGAGGCCAATTTGCAAGCTCCTATTTTGGAAAACTGGTGGTGACTCTTCAAACCCTTTGTGGTAACCTGTATCAACAAGCACAGAGAAAGGAGAAGGTGGAAGGTCCAAACACCAAAGGCCCTCCAGCACAGCCTGGTGATGAACTCATGGTAACACTCTGGACCTTGGCCTCAGTTATTCAGGCAAAATTAAACCCTGAATTTCTCTTCACCTGTGCCAAGGGAACGTGCCCTGCCCATGCCCCACTCCACTGCCTGCCAGAGCTCTGCAGCTCATCTGCTCATCACTGCCTTGGTCCTCCTGGGCACTGACCCACCTGCCTTCACACAGCCTGGGGGTCCTAAACAACTGCGAGGTTTTATGGTCACAAGATCATACTGACAACACAGTCAGGGGAACAAAACATATACCCAGCTGCTGCTTCTGACTTACACATGGCCTGAGAGTAAAAAAAACCATTGTTTTAGTGCAAAGAAAGTATCTTCTGAGTAGCCAACAAAGCTTTGTACACAATGGTTTGGATGTGTCTTAATGCTGGGGGGAAGAATATTAGTTCTTTAAATTAATTAATTCTATGTATTTAAACTAACAGTTTGTAGATTCCCCATCCCTGGAAGTGTCCCAGGCCAAGCTGGACAGGGCTTGGAGCACCCTGGGATAGTGGAAGGTGTCCCTGCCTATGGCAGGGGGTGGCACTGGATGGGCTTTAAGGTCCTTCCAAACCATACCATTCAGGGATTCCATGTATCTATGATATTTCATTTACACACCAATTAGCTGTACTTCTCCAAATATTCATTTTCAGAAGCTATTTATTCTCCAAAAGTTACTTACTTTAAAATACCCAATAAAGCAATACCAAGCCAGGGCATCTGCAAAGTTTTAAGAAATTTTTTGCTCTCCCTGTGCTTCAGGTTGGAGTTTGCTCTCCAGCAGTGGGAGCTCTGGTACAACCTTCCCCAAACCTCCCTCCACCTTAATCCAGTGCTCACATCCAATTAAAGTAATGGGCAATCACTCTTCCAGCAATAACTTGTGTGTTTCTACTTTTCAAAACTGCCCTTTCCTTGTTTACCTTCTTCCCTTCACACATCTCTCTCCAACACACACCAAAAAATCAGGGAGACCCCCAAAGGAAGTGCACTGCAGATGGAAATGTGAAACTCCTGAGTGCAGGAGATGGAAATGTGAAACTCCTGGTGCAGATGGCAGCTCTCCTGGCCATGCCCAAATCCCTGGCTCTCCTCCAGCCTGCCATTAACTCGACTGAGGGACTCTTTGTTTTGGGAGAGGGGAGGACAAAGGCAGCTTTACAGCTTCAACATCGCACCAGTGAGTCTGGAGGGACAGGCAGCTTCTTCAGGCAAGAAAATTACAGAGCTCATTGCAGCAGCTCCACATAACCAAAGAACAATGGAGCCATGGATTATGCCATTATTTATGCACACAAATCTCTCTCCTACACACATCCCGTGCATCTGGAATAAAAGCCACGCCACCAAATGCAGAGCTGGCAGAAAACAAGCTTTCCTTCAGTGAGAAGGGTAAAGAGGATGACAAGCATTTGGGGGAAAAAAAGATAAACAAGGCAAAAAGATTCTTAATCTTGCAAAGCATTCCCTGTGGTTTCCTGGGCCTGCCACACCGATTTCATTCCTTGCAGAAGAATGGTCAATTTTCATTCCTGGTTCCTCAATGGCTGAGGCAAACAACAGGAGCCCAGGGCCAGGAGCTCTGTTCACACAGAGTATCAGCACATCACCAGCTGTGACAGGACCAGTTCCCAACTCCAGCAGGATGTTTGGGGGGCTCTGGAGGGCTAAGAGAGAGCCAGCATGCAGCTAGAAGATACTGCTTCCATTGGGAAGGGAAATGAGGGGATAAGAGGGAATATTGGCATTTCTAGAGTGAGGTGGGGAGCCAGGTAGCAGCAAATGGGCCACATTTATTTTGTCTAAAATTCTCCTATTCCTCTTACTTTAGGGGAACTGGGAATTTCCCTAAGGTAGCTATTTTTGGGAGTTAAATAGGGTATAAAAAAAGGCTGGAGAGGGACTTGGGACAAGGGATGGAGGAACAGGACAAAGGGGAAGGGCTTCCCACTGCCAGAGGGCAGGGATGGATGGGATATTGAGAGGGGATTCTTTCCTGTGAGGATGAGCAGGCTCTGGCACAGGGTGCCCAGAGCAGCTGTGGCTGCCCCTGGATCCCTGGCAGTGCCCAAGGCCAGGCTGGAGGGGGCTTGGAGCAGCCTGGGACAGTGGAAGGTGTCCCTGCCCATGGCAGGGGTGGCACTGGATGGGCTTTAAGGTCCCTTCCCACCCAAACCAGTCTGGAATTCTGTGATCATCTGACCATATCAAACATGGTCTGCTTTCTCCCTCAGATTTACTATTAGACTTTTCCAGCACTGATACTCTCCTTTCTTCAAGATCCCTCAATGATTCAAGGCACAGCAACTTAAAATTCAGGTATAAAGTTAAAATATTCTAAGGGGGATCATTGCTCTTCATCAAAACTTTAAAGCACATTAGTAATTGAGATCAATGGGGTTTTACTACACAAATACCTTTTTCCAGCACAGCTGTTTTTATTTAACTTACAGATCCACACATGATAGATTCTCTTCACCAGGAACTGGTAATCGATGGGAATTTCATCAGCAAAATTCTGGTAGAAACATGGTTTCAGAGGGATGAACTTGGGGAGCGGTGGGAAGTTATTCACCTTTTCTGGAACACAGAACACACATTTCAGCTGGGAGCAGAAATGTCTTGTATCCTCCACACCTTCCCAGCAGTGCTGCATGTTCATCCTCTCCCCAGACCATAAATATATTGGTTTTTTTCCTCAGCAGTGGACAGGACATTTGTTCTACTACACACAAGGCTGAGAGAGGGGAATAGGAACAAGCTAATGAACACCACATGGATTTAACACCTTTACACATCAGTGTGAAGTTGTGTGAAAGGTGCTGCAAGGAAAAAACCACTTTAAGTAAGCTCCAGGACGAGCTTCCTCAGGAAGAGGGAGGTGTCAGCAACATCTGGGGGAAACAGCTGCACAGAGGTGTTCAGTTACAACCCTTCAGAAATCCACAGCAAGAGGAAAGAAAGGCTGGGGAGTGTCCAGACAAGCAGATTTACCTTCAGCCACCAGCTCTGGGTAGGCAGGAGCATGTCCTGGCCATGGGTCAGGCCTTAGGACCTGTTGTAGCCTGGGACAATAAGGAACGGTGCCTGAAGGCATCTTCAAAGTGGAATTCTGTATCCAGGTATCATCCAGTTCATGGAAATAAGTCAGAATTGGGAAGGAATTCCTGGCCCTGGCACAGGGTGTCCAGAGCAGCTGTGGCTGCCCCTGGATCCCTGGCAGTGTCCAAGGCCAGGCTGGACAGGCTCTGGAGCAGCCTGGGACAGTGGAAGGTGTCCCTGCCATGGCAGGGGTGGCACTGGATGAGCTTTAAGGTCCCTCCCAACCCAAACCAGTCTGTGATTCCATGATTCTGTGTCAGGGATGATCTTGTTTTGAAAACATAAAAGAATTTTAATGGAAAAAGGGTACATACAAGTTTTTCCTGCAAGGTTAAGCCCTAGGAAAAAAAAAAAAAAGGCAAAATAAAAAAGGAAAAGCTTTGCATTCAGAGACAATAAATCAGCAAATGCTGCCAAAAGCTATATGGTGAAGAAAACTCTACCTTGGGAAGAATTTCTGTTTTAAAATCAAGTAATTAAATGCCTAAATCCTCTGCTGCTGTCAGCTCCCAGATTTGTTTGTGTGTGCCTGGATGTGTGCTCCTACATGTTTGGGAATGTTTGCTCTTGCCTTCCAGAGCTGATTAAAGTTTGATTCCAGGGCATTGTGACTAATTGTCTCTAGCCTCCTTCAGCCCCAGTAAACAGAATTAAAAACAACCAGAGGAAGAGATGAAGAATGTCCTGGGAAAACCTCCAAATGGCACAGGAGACAAGAGGAAATGTCTGAACAAGAACTGTCAGCACAAGAGTTCCCCTTCCCTTCCCATTATCTCCGGCTGAGGAGACATTTTGCAGGAGCAGCTCCTCAGCTCTGTTTGAAGGTTGGCAGGGAAGAGCCTGGAGCTGCAACCAGGCTTGAGGAAGGAAAAAGGCTTTCCCTCATGCATATTTTCACACAGAAAATATGGTGAGAACGCCCACTGGGAATACATCAGAAGTAGCTATGGAATAATGTCTGAAGTCACCAGCCCAATTTGACTTCTCCTGATAAAAACAAACATCAAGCCCCTCCTCACCCCTCTCCCTTAAACCCACTTCACATTCATTCAGATGCCCTCCAAGCTGGTTTGAGTTACTGGTTAACACCACTGCTGACTCCATCCCATGGAGAGCTGATGGCCCACGGATGCTTTCAAAGTCCACAGGAATCTGGACTCCTCTGCATTAATTTTTTGTTTGCTGTAAACACCTAATAGGATTTCTCCTGCACAGTGTGTCCCTGCAGCCTAGAAAGGGATTTAACAATGCTGGATCACGGGAAAGGGAGGGGACACAGCTTTTAAAGCTGAAAGGACAGGTCTCTAGGGAAGCCAGGAAGACCAAGATTAATCAAACACAGTAAAAGCAGATTCTCTAACAATTTTTTTTTTTTTTTTCTGAAGGATGAGGAAACTTTTGTTCTGTCCATCCTCAACAGCTGAAGCTGCAGAATGTTCCTTTGGTTCTGCTCTCTCCCATTTTCTGTCATGGACAGAGCTGCTGCCAGCTCCCAGTGCAGAGCTCACACGTGGTGGGGCCAAAACCAAGCAGCCACTGCAGTTTGTCATTTTTCAAGCTCATAAAATGGTCCAAACACCTCAGGATTGTTTGCTAGGTACACAAAGCTGGGGATTACACCTCTTCTCTGGTGCTGCCCAGCTGCTGCCCACCTCCTCCCACCCAGAGACCCTGCAGTTGCCAGCTGTTCTGGGTTACTTCTGAGATTACACAAAATAAATTACATGAAAATATCCCCTTTCATGTCTGACTGCAGAGCTTGGAGTGCTACAGTTCTCCCATCAAGGCTGGGATCAACACATCTGATCAGCAAATGCACCCCATGCTTTCAAAAACCAAACTGCATCCCCCATGAGCAGCAGCTGGAGGCAAATTCCAGACTTCCTCTTATTTTAAAAAAGGTTGGAATTTTGTTACTAATTTCACTGCAAGTATAATTCAGATGGATTAATGTCAATAGCAAAGCTAGGAACATTGTGGAAAGCCTCTGGAAAGAAGGAATTATTCTCATGTACTTTGTTTCTGAATAAATTCCACTCTCATAAAACTTTTAAGCAACTCATACCTGAACCTTTATCACCTGAGCAGAAACCTCAGGTGACAGACACAGCAGGAAAGTGAATGTGGTAAAGGCAAGAGAAGTAGCTGAAGAGCTTTAGGGATCACCAAGGTCTTGGAGAGGGACACAGGTCACATTCCTGACATGTTACAGCCACCACAGCATCATGAACAACTCTCTGAAACCACTCTCCCTACTGGCTGTACCTGAGGTGCTCTTACCTGCCATTTTTTAATACTTGTGTTCCCTGGTGAGGTTTCAGACAGAGCAATAGATCTGTTGGAGAAAGAAAATCAGGTCAGCACATGCCACTAAGCAGCACCCAGAGAACCTCCTGGAACTGGGAATGTTCCCAGTGTGTGACAAACACGAGCCCAGGGTTCCCACTACAAACTACTCATATCCATCACCCAGAGGAGGAAGGCTGGAGCCTCCCAAGCAGGATCCTGATTTCTCCTTGTCCAGAGGAAGCTCTGGCAGCACCTCATTCAGCCACTTGGAAGGTTTGTATCATCCAGCAGCAAACAAAAGTGCCCCTGGCACCCCCTGGCAAAGGCTGAGGATGTTCAGGGAGCCCCTGCCAGAACACCTGCAGCTCCCAGGGGCAGCCACACAGGTCAGGGTGAGACCCAGCAGAGCTCATACATTGGAAGAGAAATGTGTAGAGCTCACCAGACTTAATGCCTCATTTAGGTGTTGAGATGATTTGTTGGCTCCTGGCTCTCTGTGGTGCTTCCCAACTCCTGGAACAAACAGATAATCTCTGTTAGCTGGGCACTAAACTCCTGCTTAACAAAAAATAATCAGTTGGAACCAAACCCAACACCCCTTGTTATTTTAGAAATTCTGCACAAATGCAGATTCATTCTTCCTGTTACCACCACTGAGTGTGGCTGTAGCTCTGGCAGAAGCAAATCCTGGGAAGTTTACCCAGCATCAGCCATGCTGCTGATTTTGGCAGAGCTCACAGATGAAATACACAGAGAGGTCTTTGCTGAGTTTTAATTCCACCCCTTTTTCCTTAAGGATAAAAACACCATGTGTCCCTACCTGCAAATCCCAGAATGGAAACACAGAACACACAAACCAACCCTGCAAACCAACACTGTGGAGTCTGACAGAAATGAAAGCAGTCTAGACTAAAATCTGCCCCTAAAAACACCACCAGCAGCCTCAGCAGCGGGGTCAGAACAGCCACACTGTATCCAAATCCCCCAGGATTTGCAGCAGCTAGTTCTGCTGCACCTCAGTGCTGTCCTCCCATGTGCCCCAGGTAAAGTCTGGAGGCTACAGAGTTTTGCACTGGCACAGCTATTTTCTTAGGTTGCTTTTGCTTTTCTTTTGATTTGAGCTACTCTAACCCAGCCTGTGGAGACAACAGCACCTGGGACTGTACCAGCAGCCTGCTCTTCCTCTACAGAGATGTGCAAGCTTAAATATGTTTGCACAGAGAACATATTATTTTCCTGGACCAGTCTCTAGGAAGCCCCAGAGTGTGGACAGGAGGCTCTGTCCCCACCCCTGCCACAGCTGAGGCCTCAGGGCTGTCCCTCAACACCAACACTGCCCAACACCGTTTTGTAACTGCTGGTTTGGAAATGGGAGCCTTTTGCTTCGCATTTTTCAAATGTGTGAATAGAAAACAAAGGATGAAGACGGTTAAGAACGCGATTAAAACTTCACCCCACCCTTCTGCAGCTGCTCCCAGTTGAGATCTGTGAATTTCAGGGGGAGAACAAATGGCCCATGAACACCAGCTACACTAAAGCACTAAGAGAGAGAGATCCTTTACTGAAGAATGAGCCTGGAAATAATCCTCTTCTTCTTCAGAGGATTATTTAGCTACTGCACTTCAGTGTTGCTGTCCTACAGCTGCAGAGAGGTGTTTGTCCACTGGAAAAAGGATCAGAAGGAAAGACTGAGTGGGACATTGCCGGCTTGACAGAGCCAGACAATGGATTTCCTGCAATGGCCAAACAATGGTTTTCCTGTGCCCTCCTCTCAAGGAGACCTGTGGTGCTGTAGAGAGGCTTTAACTCAAATAAATAAATAAAACCCCCAGATAAAGCAGCATTCTGGTGATGCACCCCCTTCCATAGAAAGATGTGGTTTGGATCCACAAAGCAGCATTAAGAACAATTCTTTCAGCAAGGATAAGCACACATGGCCATGTTTCACACTGAGTAATCCCTTCCTGAGATGTGCTGACCTTCTTAGCTCCTGGTAAAAGGATAGGGAGCTTCTTCCCAAGAATTTCTTCCCAATATCCAATCTAACCCTGCCTTCTGTCAGTTTGAAGCCATTCCCCCTTGTTCCTTCACTACACCCTCTTATAAACGGTCCCTCTCCAACATGTAAATCAGATTCCTATTCACCTGGATATTTTCAATTTAATTGGGAATAGGTGAAGCCCAACACCCTGCATCCACTGCAGAGATTTTCTTCATCTATAACCCACTGCTTGTGGAGGGAGGAAAATCCCACACATGCTCAGGAAACTCTGGTGTGAACTTCCTTTTTCCACTGTGCTCATCCATGGTCAATGAATAACTCTGAAGTTCACAGTCCAATGCACATTACTCAGGAGTCCACTGGAGACACTTGGAGCTTTTCTTCACCAGGATCTCGCAGACAAAATGCCCTGTGTCAGTTCCAGGGACACCACTTCCCTCTCAAACCCAGACACGAACACAAGCAGTGCTGTTTTTCCAGGCAGACAACAGCACAATCCCTTTGAATGTGACTGCAGTGTGAAACACTGCACCACCTCAGACTAGGGAAAATGCTGTGAAGGAATTCCTCTGGGAATCTGCTTTGAGGCACATTTTGAGTATCACAGAATCCTGGAATATCCTGAGCTGGAAGGGACCCTCAGGTCCATCAGCCCAGCCCCTGTCCCTGCACAGCCACCCCAACAACCCCACCCTGAGCATCCCTGGCAGCGCTGTCCAAACGCTCCTGGAGCTCTGGCAGCCTTGGGGCCGGGACCATTCCCTGGGGAGCCTGGGCAGTGCCAGCACCCTCGGGGGCAAGAACCTTTCCCTGANCCCCTACTTCATTCTGTCCATATAAAGTAATTTTAGAAGTTTGTTATTCCTCCCTGCTGTTTTCTCCACTATCACAGAAAGATGGCAGAGAACAAGCAAAGGCCAGGCCAGACGAGGAGCAGTGACAGGGAGATGGGAGAGCTGAATTCATTCCTGCTTTGCCATAAACCCACCAAATGACCTGGAGCATGTCCCCAAGGCCAGATTCACAGGACACTGGTTCCTCTTGTGCCCTGCAGATGTCAAGCCAATCCCAAAAGAGCCCAATATCCCATGCTTTCCATCCAACAGATCCCCCAGTTTCTGAGTCCTTCCTTTAGGATATTTTCTGTACTGCCTTGGTATTTTCATTCTGATTTGATGACTCTGCTCTCAGGGAACACGTGACAGGACAAGAGGAAATGGCCTCAGGTTGTGCCAGGGGAGGTTCAGGTTGGACATCAGGAGGAATTTCTCCATGGAAAGGGTGGTCAAGGGGGCAGGGGCTGCCCAGGGAGGTTTGGAGTCCCCATCCCTGGAGGTGTCCAAGGAAGGCCAGGATGTGGCACTCAGTGCTCTGGGCTGGGGACAAGGTGGGCATTGGCCACAGGATGGACTCGATGACCTTGGAGACCTTTTCCAGCTTTAAGGACTCTGACTCTGTGATGCAGCAAGGCAAGCTTCCACACAATCCTGTACTCCAGGGTTTCACCCAGAGCACTTTGCCAAGAGCAAATAGAGAAGCAGGATCCCAGCACAGAGCAGAACTGTCCACACTCCCTCATCAACAGGGATTTAATGACGGGAACACAAGAGGAATGAGGAACCTGGGCACAACACACAATCCTGACAGTGGTTCAAGCTGAGCCTTTGGGGAGGACCATCAGCCTACCAGGCTTTCAGAACCCACCCTGAGCCAGCAGACCCCAGACCTTTGAGAGGAGCCTAAAAGGAATGAGACCCCTGCAGGGATCCCAGAGATGTGGGTTTGAAATCACCCAGCTCAGCAGAGAATCAGCGCAGCCTCTGCTGCTCCCAACACAAGCAAACATCCTTCTCATGATCTCTCCAGTTAATTTAAAGAGAAAGTGGTGGCTCTGCACTGGTTTCAAGACAAAAGGCTGGGTCTGAGCCTCTTCCAGATGCCCAGCTCTTACCAGGAACTTCCCAGAGAGCCCAGGGCAGCAGCAGCCACTCCAAAACAATCAGCTCAGCACTATAAACCCAGAGCTGACACAGCCTGGCTTTGGCAGCGCTTCCTCTCCCTGACGCACCACCAGCCCTCACAGGGTGGGACACTGTCCCTGCAGTGACACAACCAGCCAAAAAATAACTCCAAAAGCCACCCAGCACAACCAGGGAGAATGGGGAAACTGTATGGCAGCAGTGCCCTGAGAAAAGGAGCAGGGGACAGTGAAGTTACAAGGGTTATCCCCCTCCCACATCATTCCAGGAGGTTCGTGGGGACTCCTGGCTATACAGGGGCTTCTGCTGCCCCATGTCCCCCCATCCTGGAGCTGGGGACACAGCAGATGTGGTAGCAATTCCCCTCAGGGCTCCCCCAGCCTGTTTACACAGCCCTGTGCTGCCTCAGCAGGTGGGCAGGAGCCTTAATTTGCCTATGCAAAACCCACAGCAGACAGATATTGATTTTGGTACAACCACATCCAGAAGTGAAGCGTGGCTGCTCAGGAACAAAACCTCAGATGGCTCAAGAAGGCAGAAAGCACAGAAACACCCGTGCTTAGGACACAAGCCTGTTCCACCCCTTGTCACCTGCTCAGACTGGCCTCACACAGAAGAATTGGACTGCAAACAGCAGCAAAAATATTAATCAGCCCAGAATAACACGGAAATGCAGATAAATCAATCCACCAATTGCTTAATTTCTAACCCACTGCTCTCTTTGTCACAGGTTCCACAAAGGAGTTTCTTGAGAGAGTTACAGAACGCTGAGACCAGAAATTAGAAGGGGAAATCAGAAGGGGAAATAAAACTACAACATCCAGGTGCTGTCTGTCGAGGGCAACACACACATCTGCGGTACCCGAACCACACAGATCCCAGAGGTTCACCCTCCAAGCCCCTGGAGTCACGAACCTCCCCGGCGGGAGCGGGGCCGCTGCGTCACCCCGTCCCCGCTGGGTGCCCCGAGCGCTGCCAGCCGTGTCCCCAGGGCCAAGCCGGGAAGGAAAGGCAATGCCCGAGAGCCCTGGGCAGCGGACGGAGCCGGCAGTCCCCGGGGCTGGGGGTCCCGCCCGCCGCAGCACACGGGGCCCGGCCCGGCTCCTCCCGCCCGCTGCCCCCGATAGCGGCTCCCGGCGGGGCTGCCCCCGATCCGTGCCCCGCCCGGGCTGGCCCCGATTCCCCCTCACAGCCGGCCCGTCCCCCCCGAGCTGCCTCCGATACCTCCCCAAGCCCAGCCCCCATCGC